>PVJC01026421.1:0-24008 GCA_004026665.1 Murina feae
ATTGGAGCTGAGCTGAGCGGGCGCAGCTTCACTTTCGCTCCTGCCGCAGTGGAAAGGGCTGTTTACTCAGGTCCATGAGTGGCGGCCGCCATGTTGGCTGGGCTAATTTGCATACAGCCGCTCTGATTGGCTGGTGGGCGTGGCTTACCCTGTCTCGGAGAAACAGTTAATTTTAATATTTCGCTTTTATAGAGTAGATATATAATATATGGATACATACAGTAAGTAACTATGGGTCCTAAGGTTAGTGATAGCAGCAAAGTGAAAAGGAAAGTTGAGAGAACAATGCAGAGCTTAAAAAAGAAATAACTGCAGAGTATGATAGAGGTGTTCACATGTCTGATTTGGCACTGAGTATGGCTGGGTGAAATCCACAATTAGCACCATTTTAAAACATGAAGAGGCCATCAGGAGTACTGATGCTGGGAAGGGTGTGAAAGTGCTCTTGAGACAACCATCATAGGCAACTGAGAAAGGCTAAAACAGGAAATCATTTGTGGGTCTGGAACAGATTAATTCAATTTACATTATTTTTAATGGGGAAAAATGATTCGAATTTTGAACAAATTACAGCCTTTCAGAATGAATTAAGTTCAAGAACCAAGTTCCACTGTATGCAGAGGGCACCATATACATGAAAGGATGCTCATTATCATTAGTCATATGAGAAAAAATGCAAGTACAAACCACAATGAGATACTGGATGCATACATACTAGAATGACTGAAGTTAAAAATATTTACCATACCAACTGCTGTTGAGAATGTAAAGTAACAAACACTCATACATTGCTGAGGAAAACAAACTGGTTCCGCCTCTTTGGAAAAGCTTTACAGCATATGGTTTGCTATGCTGCTATAATAAATTACCAGAAACTCAATGGCTTCACAAAACACAAATTTATTATTTTATATTTCTTTAAGTTAAAAGTCTGACTCAGGACTCCCTGGACTGGAAAGCTGCATTCTTTTCTGGGGGGTCTACAGGTAATCTATTTCCTAGCTTTCTCCAGTTTCTACAGATCTCTACATTCCTTAGCTTATGGTCCCCCCTCCTCCATCCTCAAAACCAAGAACACTATCTCCCTGGCTCTGCTTTCCTTGTTACATCTTGTTATCTGACTCTACTGCTTCTCTCTTTCCCCTTTAAGGTCCGTTGTGTTACTTTAGGCCCACCTGGATAATCCAGGATAATCTCAATATTTTAAAGTCAGCTGACTAGCAATTTTAATTTTTCTTTGCAATGCAACCTAATTTATTCACAGGTTCCAGAGATTAGGATATACTTGGGGGACATTAATTCTGCCTACAACAGACAGTTTTAATAAAGTTAAACATACACTTATCATCTGACCCAGCAATTCCACTTCCAGATGCTTATCCAAGAGAAATGAAGACACGTTCACACAAAAATCTATTTGTAAAGATTCCCAGAAGTTTTACTCGCAGTAAAAAACACACATGAGAAAAACCCTGAAAATAACTCAAATGTGCTTCAACTGGTGGATGGTAAACAAAGTGTGGTACATTCATAAAATGCAATACTTTTCCAGCAATGAAGCCGAGAAAAACTGCTGATCCACTCAACAGCATGCGTGAACACAAACGTATCATGCTGAATGAAAGAAACCAGACTCAAAGTATTTCATTTATATGATATTTTAGAAAAGACAAACATCATTAGTTACCAGGGGTTTAGGGTGGATGAAGGGCTCATTATAAAAGAGTAGCTCAAAGGAATTTGGGGTGCTGAAACTATTCTATATCTTGATTTTGGTAGTTGCACAGCTTTATGCAATTGCCCAAACAACTGTACAATGAAAAGAGCTAATTTCATTTCATGTAAATTAAAAATATAGTTAAAATCTTTCTGAAAGAAAGATACAAACACATCATTTTTCATGAATAAAAGTGGCAGAAATTTTTAAAAATCTGGCAATACCAACCTGATAATTCCAAGTGTGGCAGTTATTGCAATTTAAGAGGATAATTTGGCTGCAGTTAAATTGAAAATGCACATCAACCGATGGCCTAGCAATTCCACTTACAAATATGTATACATTCTAGGAAAATCTTCAAACAGTGCTCAAGCAGACATGCACAAAGATATTCACTGAACATTGTCTGAAATACTAAAAAACTGAAAACAACCCTTCAGTAGGGGAATGAATTAATTGTGGCTAGTGGTTATTTAAAAAAGGGAAGGAAAAAATGCATAAGGAAAAGAATCAAACCTGATAGCTACAAATGTGATTTTGAGAAGAGTAACTTATTGGTTTGTTTATTTAACAACTAGGGGCCTGGTGCACAAAAATTTGTGCACTCGGGGGGTGGGGGGGAGTCCCCTCAGCCCAGCCTGTGTCCTCTCGCAGTCTGGGACCCCTCAGGGGATGTCCACCTGCTGGCATGCCTGGCCAGCCTGGGTGAGGGGCTGCTGGCTGTTTGCAGGCTGGCCAAGCCCACCCCCCCCCCCCAGTGTGGACCCTCACCCCATGGGGGTGTGGCCAGCCTGGGTAAGGGCTGAGGGCCATTTTCAGGCTGCCCACAGCTCCCATTGACCCAAGGTCCCAGCAAGGCTGGCTGGAATCAGGTTTCTGGGGTTTATTTATCTTCTATAATTGAAACTTTGTTACCTTGAGTAGAGGCCTAGGCAGGCAACGGAAGCCTCTTGTTTGCTTCAGCTCTGTGGCTTCTATAATTGAAATACTGTTGCTCGAGCAGAGGCCCGCCGGCCTAGTCAGGCAGTTGCACCAGAAACTTCTTGCTTGTTCTAGCTCTGTGGCTGCCGGCCGCCATCTTGGCTGGGCTAATTTGCATACAGCCGCTCTGATTGGCTGGTGGGCATGGCTTGGCTGGTGGGGGTGGCTTGGTACCTCTGAGTGATGGTCAATTTGCATATTACTCTTTTATTAGATTAGATAGTATATATTGAAAAGAGCACCATACTTGGAATCTGGAGACAAGCATTTAGCATTTATTTCCAACTTTGTCACTAACTAGCAGTCAGAATATGGACTACTTACTACATAACCTCACTTTTCCTGAAAAATTAAAAGCAAGGCTATATAACTACTAAGAATATTTCCAACTCAATAATTCTATGATTCATTAAGTACATAATAAAAAATTATAATCTAAAGCCCCTACATAGAAAAACTATTTTTCCTAGACATCATGAAATCAGAAACTATCAGAGAAATAAGACATCTTTGTATACTGATACATAAAATGGACACCATTTCTTGGTATATTTTTGATGCACTTTTTAATTAAGATCACAAATTCAGAAAGAGCATGTAAATAGCTCACCCTCATGTAAAACATATATTCTCTCTCATTTCAACATTCTAAAACAAGTTAATATTATGGAGCCCATCTTTACTTGTCAAGTTCAGGTCTGTCTAGCCAAAAATCATTCAAGCACATGGTAAGCTTCATTTGCTTTTTTAAAACATAAAGACAGCCCTCGCACTGAAGGTAGGGTTGAGGGTTCAATTCCTCAATTCCCAAAGGCATTACCTGGGTTTCGGGATTGCTCCCTGCCTCTCCCCCACCTCTCCATCTGGTCACTGCATGTGTTTCTCTCACATAATGTTTCTCTGTTTCTCCTTCCCTGCCTACCTCCCTTTCATTCTCTCTGAAAAGCAACGGGAGCCCAGCTGGTGTGGTTCAGTGGTTGAGTGTCGACCTATGAACCAGGAGGTCACGGTTTGATTCCTGGTCAGGGCATATGCCCAGGTTGCGGCTTGATCCCCATGCAGGAGGCAGCCAATCAATTATTCTCTCTCATCATTGATGTTTCTCTCTTCCTCTCCCTATCTTTCTGAAATTAATAAAAAAATATATACTTTTTAAAAAGGCAATGCAAAAAATATCCTCAGGTGAGGATAAAAGATACACAAAAACATAAAGATAGCATGAATTGCTTTTTGTATTTTTGCCTGTTTCACCTATAAAGACCTTACATTATAATTTTATAGCTGCAGCCTGCCACAATAGTTTAAAGAGTCTTTAAAAGCTTGTAATATGCCATGTCCACAGGGATCTAGTAAAAAAAAAAAAATCAGTACTTCGTAATAAAAAAAATGTTATTTAACAATTTCATTACCACCAATACTTACTCTTCAAAGGCACCAATAACCAACATGTCATTTGTTACTACTGCAGAATTTAATAGGTTATTAACTTCTGGCATAATCCAAAAGCATAATTAGAATACAATCATCGAGACATAACTTTTTTTTAAAAAGCAGAAATATTAACGTCTTTCTCCTTGTCAGTAAAACCAACAATTTAAAATTCTTGTTCTACAGTTTCCATACCTAAATTCTTACCATTCTAAACGAGTACGGAGACAAAACATACACTACATACTTGTAAAAACCTCCTCTCGGATTTTAATTTTAGCGCTAACTGCCAAAAAACAACACACCTTTCGACCGAAACCTAAATTCCGTACACATTGCTGTATGTCAGTCAACTAAACACAAGGTGAGTTATTATTAGGAAGTTATATAATTTGCCCTAAAGATCGCCTAAAACGCCTTTCATTAAACGCAGCAGCTGACAACAATTTACAGGCTTCAGAGTTCACCTAGTAAATTATCGGAAACTATTTACGAGAGCAGGATTTTCTTTAAAAGTGGTCACAAGGAAGGAACTGTTTGTTTATTTGTTTAAAGAACGTAACGAGCAGCTGAATACCAGGAGCTGAGTCAGGCGGAGGAACGCTGACTGCATTCCGTCTTCTAAAGGAAAGTGTTCGCCCGGCCGACGTCCCGACCGGCCCACGGGGGGTGCCGAGCCGGGGGACGGGGCAGCAGAGGACCGGCGACTCCCGGCCGCGCCCCCTGCAAGTCGGGCCGGGCGGGCGGCAGCCCCGCCAAGGTGCGCCCCTCGCCTGCACCGAGGGACCGGGTACAGCGAGGCAGCGTTCCTCCAAGGGACAAAGGTTGGCTCACGCCCTGGGCGACGGGCTGCGGAGCCCGCTGCGTGGGGCCGCCCGTCTGGCAGCCGAGGGTCCCCCCCAGGGCCCAGCCCCCGGCGTGTGGGGGAGGGGACGAGCCCGGCGCCCCTTCCCCGCCGCGCGCCGGGGGGACCTGTTGATGAAGACCTCCCCGCCGAGCCGCCGCCGTCCGTCTCTTACCTCTGCGCCACTGCGGCCGCCGGTCCTGCCGCCGCAGCCGCCCCTAAATGCTGCGGAACGCACAGCTCCCCAGCGGCGCTGAAGATGCCGGATAAAGAATCCAGAAACTCCCGATTCCCCACCTCACAGTTCTCAGTCCCCGCCTCCGCCGCCGCCAGCCGCCGCCGTCTCCGCCGCCAGCGACTCCGCCTCAAGACCGCGCGAGACCGGCCCCCGCGGCCGCCGCGAGACCGCGCACGCGCCCCCGGACCCGGCGTAGCGGGCGCGCCTATCCCAGTCACTCCTGGGCGCGCCCCGCCCGCTGCACAGCAGAGAGGCTGGCGCTAGTCGCCCAATCCGGAGCCGGCGCGGAGAGAGGGCCCGCTCATTGGTCAGCTCTGCAGCTCCGAGCGGCGGGTCGCGCGCACTTGCGCGCCTCGAAGTATAAAAGGCGAACAGCTGCGGGTTCGCGGGCTCAAGTAGTCGCTTTGGCGTCGAACCTGGGGGCTTAGGTGGTGAGCGGACGCGAGGGTTCCCTGAGGCGCTGTCGGGAGCAGGTGGGTGACTGCTCCTAAGGAAAATCTGGTTCCCCAGGAGGCCGCTCGTCATGTCCTATGGAACACGTCACACAGTGTAGCATTTGTTTAAAACAGCACAACAACAGAACAAAAACCACGGGACACTTCCAGGTAGTGTCCCACGAAGAACTCAATGCCACTGCAGAAGACTCCAAAAAACAATCAGCTGGGATCGAGTTCTGCAAACCAGAAAGGAAGACTGCCAAGGGCCACAGCTGTTCCACAAAACCCGAGTGAATGGGTTTAGAGTTACAGCAACCCACATCCAGTGCAAGGAAATCCAGATAGACAGTCTCTGCAATTTCCTAGAAACTGTTGGGCGAGGGGGCCGGGGTGGGGGTGGGGGGAGTGTCGTGTCTGTATGTGTGACCTATTTTCTAAGTTCTAAAATGCATGAAGTAACAATTCAAGAAGACTCCTCTAGCTCCTCAATGAATTTTTTTCTAGCTCAGGATTTCTCACCTGAGGGCTATTGGCATTAGGGCCCCATCGTTCTTTGTTGCATTGTAGGACGTTCAGCAGCATCCCTGCTCTCTGCCGGATGCCAGTGGGCCGCTAACGCCATTACGACCCGAGCATGTCACTAGACATTGCCCGAGATCTCCTGGGCGCCAAAAATCATCTCCAGTTGAGAACCACTGATCTAGCTGTTTAAAGAATTCTTTAAAAAGGAGTCTCATCGCCGGTGCATTCCAATTGCCTGGCTCCAACCAACTGCGCCTAACACTCCTACCCACCCGAACTCTCCCTAGGCTTGCTTCCCAGCTGCTTGGACGCCTCGGTCACAGCGCCGCGCCCTAGGAAAAAGATGATCACTATCTGTTAATGTTCTCAAAATATGTGGAAATTCCTTTGTCAAGTGCTATACAAACGGTAGTTATTATTTTTACTTCCCAAAGGTATTTCCATTTTAAAAGAGGGTAAATCCTATGGCAAATAAAAAGTTTATTTTCTGGTGAATAAAGCCATGCCCAGAATCCCAAATTACTTGGCCTTGTGAAAAAAAAAGGGGGGAGAATGCAAGGAGGAGGAGGAGGAGGAGGAGGAGGAGGAGGAGGAGGAGGAGGAGAAAGTGAAAGAAATCGAAGGTAATTGGATTTGAGTTCTAGTTTGATGCTAGCTAGTTCTGTGATTTCAGAGCGCGAAAAATTTCCTAAACTATTCCTAAATTTACTTCCCTAAATGTTCTCATCTATAATATAACAGGTTAACTACATATTTTTTTCTAGCTTTAAGATTCTGGTAGCCTCTGCATATAGAACCTAACATGGATAGCTTAGGGATAAATATTTCATCCCAAAATAGAATGAAATGGGTAATCTGTGCTTTAAAACCCCATCGGAAGAGTTGTTGGTCTTTGTCACAAGGCAGATTCACCCACAGAGTCACCATGGTAAATTTGCAACTAAGTTTTCAGGTGAGTAGCGAAAGGCAAACTGTAAGAACAAGTGTATGGTGGAGAGTAACCATAGGAAATAACTTCCTCCTGCCTCATCTTGGCGTCTGCTTAACCCATCATCTGCCAGTAGCCTCTATTACAGGTTTGTGTAATGAAATATTCTTCCATCTTATTATGTTAAAGGCTTAGGGGGAATATATTAATATTGCATTTCAGCCATTTGCAACAAGCCTGAAATCTCAGTTTTCAAGATTCTACCATTCCCTGTTATATGTGAAATCCTTAACTAAGGCTATTATATCCCTTTGGTTTTCTCATCTCTACTACTGAAAGCCAAAGTTTTCATAACTGAGTTAGTAGCCTAATCACTTCTAACTGTATGAACCGGATGATCAGAAATGATGTAAATTAAAAGAATGCTCAGATTGAGATATAAGAGAAGTTATGAAACAAGTCATTAATTATTATACAAGTATATAAAATTTTAAATACCATAAAAACAAAAAGCAAACCAATAAACCATGAATTTTTCTAATTTAAGTGGGTTTGGTTATTATTTTTTTGATGTTTTATAGTACTTCTTAACCTTTCATAAAGCTAGCTAAAAAAGGACATTACATAGTTGTTGCCATGTGGAATGAGAAGTCCCACTGTCTTTGGTTTGTTTAGCATCAGTCCCATTCAGTACAGGTGTATATCATTCAACTCAGTTGACTTTAATATTCACTCATTAATTAAAATATATATACATATACCGAATACTTCTTACATCTAAGTACTATGCTGTAAAGAGCTGAAACATGGGACAGTCCTTGTCCTGGAGGAGTTAAGTAAGGCGGGGAAAGGGACAAGATAAGACAAGCCCATAAACGTAAAATATTGTAAATGAAAATAAGGCTCAAAAAATGGTAAAGTCTTACACGAGGAGAAGCTTTGCTGTCTAACGACGAGGGAGAACAACAGGGAAAGAAAAGAAACCACTATGGAAAGACACACAATAATAGGAAAATCAAGATCTTATACACGCCTTTTAAAAAGGTAACACTTTTTGTCAATTTGAATGAGTGAAGAACACAGAGAAAAGCGTGGGCTTATGGGAACAGCAAGTAGTCAACAATAACTTCAGAGTTAGCACATTCAATATTTAGAGTGTTAGGCATTTATCCCACTTTTTTGTATGCCCTTGGATGGTCCTGTGCTAGACTGGGGATGTGTAGACAAATGAAATATGGTCCAGGAGACGTTTTATTTTGGAGAGAGGGGGCAGGTATATTTGGAGCTTGGAAATTTTTTCTAATAAGAGAAAGACCAAGAATGAATCCAAGAGAAAGGATATCAGGTTTATTCTCCTAAATAGGGCAATAAAATTACCCACATCTTTTCCTCACTAAGTGCCCAATCAAATCTCTTTTTTATTTAGGTAATAAATCTCAGCTACCACTTTTAATTCATAGCCACACGTGAATACCTCTCACTAGGTCTGGGACGTATCTGTGCTGAACTTCAGAGAGTTGAACTCTAATGCTTCTATCCAGTCGTGGACTCACTCTGGTTGAGATTTAACTCCATCAGAGCTTCAAAACAGCCTTTATCAAGGTCACCTGTTAGAGACACTTTGTTAAATGCAAAGGTCAGTGTTCAGCTCTTGTCTTCTTTGACCTGCCAGCAAGCATTTGATGCCATTGAGCATTTTCTCCATTTTGTCCTCTGGGCTCCTGACCGCTCTAGCTTCTCTGCCTACACACTTCTCAGTCTTCTTTGCTGGTTCTTCCTTAGCTCCCCGATTGCTAAAAGTTGGAGTCTCTCAGGCTACACTTAATATTATACCTCTCTGTCTGGGTTTGAATCCTAGTTCTACCACTTGCTACCTGTTTGATCAGAAGAAATTAACTTAATTTCTCCAAGATTCAATTTCCTTACCTATAAATTGATGATAATAGAAGTAGCTACCTCTTTTAGTGGTTGTGAAGACCAAATGAATCTTTATGAAAAGCTCTTAAAACATATGCCAGGCACCAATACATTAATTCTTTGTACTTGTTCTTATCATGTTCTTTATCACTCACTACCTATGTGATTGCATCTGGTATTGTGGCTTTAAATTCTGTTTATACACTGTCAACTCTAAATTTGTCTCTAGCCTAAACCTCTGTCATAACTCTAGAATCATATATTCAACTATTAGGCTCAACACCTCCATTTGAATTTCTAAT
The DNA here is from genome assembly GCA_004026665.1 of Murina feae. Lineage (NCBI taxonomy): Eukaryota > Metazoa > Chordata > Mammalia > Chiroptera > Vespertilionidae > Murina > Murina feae. Next base: position 9,315 of record PVJC01026421.1, read on the forward strand.
GATTATTACAACTTGAACAAGCCATAACTTTTTATGTTTATCTAGTTTTCTCCGTTTCAATATATGGTAACCTCCCTATTCCAGTTGGTGAGGCTTCCTTTCTACTGCAGATACAATCCAGTGGGAAATCCTCTCATTTCTACCTTCGTATCCAGAATCTAACCACTTCTTACCCACCCCACGGCTACCACCCTAATAGGCTCTTTTCCACTGACGTCTTCTCCATACTGCAGCACCAAGCTCTTGCATGTATATATTTTAGCTGCATGACTTTGAACAAGCAACTTAACCTTGCTAAGCTTCACTTTGGCCATCTGTCTGTAAAACAGGAAAGTAGCAATATCCTCAGATTACTGTGAAGATGGAGAATGCTTGCAAAGCATATTATAGATTACTGGCAGCTTTTTGAAAATGAGTAAGTGGTGGCTTTTAAGAATTCAAACTATCCTTTTTGGATGGAGACTGCCTGTAGTTTCTTTATTTTTAAAAGTATGGGGATTAAAAAAATAAAAAATTCTGAAAATGGCATTTGACTCCATAAACACTGTCTCTCAGGCCAGGTGCTCAGCTAGAGCACAAGGACGAAGAGAACACGGCCCCTCCTTCAAGGATGCCACAGGCCCAGTGTTCCAAACAACGTAGTGTTGGGTTAATGTCCAAACGAGAGAGGTAAAACCGAAGAGAATAACAAACTTTTCCAATAACTCCCAAGAAACCCTATTGATGAACACTGAGTTTGTGAATAAAAAAAAATCTTAGTTACGTATGTTTCTCTATCTTCCTTTAAAACTGATCATCCACAGTAATTAAGGTTTAAGAAATGAGATTGACATAGATTTAAGTGGTTAATGATTAGCGGGAGCCTTTATTTCTGCCACATGGAAGACACTGCTTTGTTTTTCCTTGTGTTGGCTGTTTTTTCTTGAGTTGTGCTTGTTTTCTAGCTTAGTAGTTTGTATTTATCTGGGAAATAAAAGAGATGGAGAAGTCAGTTCAATTAATTCAGAAGTCTAAAATAGAGAATAAAGTTATTTCTGTTAAATAAAAAAACTTATAAAAACTAAATATGCATAAAATAAGTGATTATAATAAGTAAAATTACATTTATAATCCAACTTTTCTTCTTAATATAAGAATAAACATCCTTTGGACAGGTAAGTCTTTGTTTTTGTTTTTTAGATTGAAGCAACCTCTAAATTTAAAGGAACCTCTAAATTTCCTAAAATTTTTGTTTGAAGCTATTTCTACCCATGTAAGAATCTAATAAATCAAGATGTCAAGATTAAAGACTGTGGGTTTTCATTCTGTAAGAATTACAGATATATTGCCCTGACCGGTTTGGCTCAGTGGATAGAGCGTCGGCCTGGGGGCTGAAAGGTCCCAGGTTCGATTCCGGTCAAGGGCATGTACCTGGGTTGCAGGCACATCCCCAGTAGGGAGTGTGCAGGAGGCAGCTGATCGATGTTACTCTCTCATCGATGTTTCTAACTCTCTGTCCCTCTCCCTTCCTCTCTGTGAAAAATCAATAAAATATATTAAAAAAAAAAAAAAAAAAAAAAGAATTACAGATATATCATGGAATTATTTTGTATCTAAACTGAGTCCTAAAATAGGTCATAGGTATATGAGATTTATAAAGCTCATTGAAATAAGGGGCCAATTAACTTTCACATTACTTCAGTTGTAATATGAAGTCTTTTTTCACTACTTAAAAAAATTGTCTACCTTTGCCCATATATGAACAATTCACAGTTTAAATATTTGAGAGCCACTTTTTAAAAATCAGAACTCAAGATTTAAATGTGGTGTGCATATCATTTTTTTTGCCTTTTTTTGCATTTGTAGTTCTTAATGAGGCCCCAATATTTGAAATTTCATTGCTATAAAATATATCAATCAAAGGATGAAATAATAGAATATTGGGTTATCTTTAAAGGATTTTTTCTTTCTAAATTGTACACTATATAGGGTGGAGCAAAAGTAGGTTTATAGTTTCGAGTACATGAAACAGAAAGTTTATTCTTATATTATTATTTATTAATTATTGTATTATTTTCCATATGAACAACCGTAATTCTACTTTTGTCTCACCCTGTTTTGAGAGCTAGCAGGACTTCAGATTCTCTCTAAGTGGATGTAGGAACCAACATATGTCACCCTGAGTGACACCCTTTCACTGTCCACCACTACCATCTATAATAATAAAAGCGTAATATGCTAATTAGACCGGACATCCTTCTGGACAACCTTCTGGACGAAGCCAGGGCTGCGAGGGAAGCCCAGGTCCCGGGTGCCCACTGGTGTCTGGAGGGAAGCCCGGATCCCAGGTACCAGAGGGAAGCTGGTGTTGGCAGCCAGGGGAAGGAAGGCCTACTCTTGCATGAATTTCGTGCATTGGGCCTCTAGTAGAACAATAATGAGAACATACTTAAAGGGAAAAATAACCCCACAAAAGCACAGGCACAGACTAAGCAGTGTATGTGAAGGCCAGGGGATTACTGTGTGGGCATTTGTTATTTTTTGGCCACAGTGTTTTCCTCTGGTGCATAACCTCTGGCCCATGGTGTGCATCTGGGTGCGGCTCTGTGAATAAACTAAGTACTCAGTGCTAGCCTAGCTGACTTTAGTGAGAGCATGACACAACGGGTAAAAGAAGGGTGGGCACCTCCATTATCATCAGAGCCCTGATGAGATTCACACGAGGTTCCTTCCTGTTTTCCAACCTTCTCTTCAATTTTACATACTCAGCCCCTAAGTGTACACATGTATGCATGGGTACACACGTGCACGCACACGCACACACACACACAATAGCTATGTTGTGGGAGGCTGCTGAGAGAAGTTTCATTCTTAAGTAACTCACTGTCAAGTGTCCCAAAGATCTTCAGGATAGTAAGCCTGGGCCACCACCTGCAGCCGTGCAGGTCATGTGCTGCACACAGGCTACACACAATGTGAATGCACTGCACATAGGCTACACTGTGAATAAACCGCGCCGTGTACAATTCACACAACTGTATGCAGCAACCTAGCAGGTCCTCTATAAATACTGATATAACTGTGGTATGAAAGAGAGAGGGTTTGGCTGTGTAGGCTAACCTAAGAAAGCAAGCTGGGAAAGAGTGCGACGAGGGAGGCAAAGAGGAAGGGGAAGAATGAGAAGGAAAGCAACTGCATAAAAGCAACTGCAAGCAATTCCCTTCCAGCGCATTATCCGAGGCTCCCTCTTTCCCTGCGGACTCAGAGCAGAAACCACAACTAACCCTCCGCATTCCAGTCCTCCTCGATTGTCACTACAATCGAGGCAATAAGGGTCAATGTTAAAAGCTTCAATTTTTTGACAACTTTTTGTGAACGTGTCATGTCTGTCCTTTATATCTATAGAGATTATAATTGTAAAAAAATTACCTTTAGGTTGTCTTACATGTTTTTTTTTTAATCCATTGGCCTTTGCTTTTTCTGTTTTACTTTCCTCTCCTCACATCCATTCCCCTGAGAAAAGGGGAGACAGATGAGGCACAAGTTCGGGGAAATTAGAAGAGGCTTTGACATGAGGGGAGAGAGACAAAGGGCAAAAAGGAAAATAGTGGGGCCAGGGAAGAGAGAGGGGAAGTGAAGAAGAAAGAAAAAACTCACAAGCAGGAGAGAAAAAGGGCACAGAATTCTGGGTCTTAAATTCAAATGATGGGCCATCCATCTCATCAAAAATGTCTTTATTCTTTCCAATGGAGCCCGTTGTTAAGTTTCACAAACAGGTTCCCTTTAGGGTCCTCCCACCCTTTCTCTTTTTAGCCTCGGTTTTATCCCCACTGCCCATTTAGGATTCTGAGGAATTTGATTCGTAATTGGAAAAGAAAGGCTAGTGGGGATGGGGAGGACACTCCCAGCGTTTCATAAGTATTTCCCCCTCTCTTCTTTCCTTGAATCTCTATTCTTTGTCTCATTCCTTTACACATTTGGAAAATACCATAGGTTCATAGATAAACTGTTTTTGTTTTTGTTTTTTTTTCCAGCAAAGTTAAGGAGAAGAAAGCCTAGGAAGATAAGACATTGAAAGTCAAGAAGGAAGAGAGATGGACCCAGATCCAGAGAGACAAGGTTAGCCTAGGCCCTGCCTCGTAGGCTTTTTGCAAAAATACATTTAAAAAGTGCCTCTTTACCCAAGAAAAGGGAGAAAAAGTGTGATCCTTTCAAACTGCTGAGAAATTTGAGAGAGATGAATCAGAAACCATGCCTGCAGCTGGCATTGCCCAGCAGTGGGGTGAGAATCTGAGAGGTTAATAGACCCAGGCGTTTGTTTTACTGCAGTGGGAGCACTCATTTATTCGGGCTTCTACATACAGTAGAAATAGAGTAGACATCAGATTTACAGACTCAATTTTAGTCTACACTCAGTCTAAATTCGATGAGGGATTATGCTTCCACTAATCTTTGCTTTTCTTGGGGGGGAGAGTGTTCAGTGTGCGTAAGAGAGGATGAGAGGGGGAAAAAGAAGTGATTCAGAGCAGTGTGAAAAAGGGGAAAGAAATGCTAATCAGAGGGAAAACTGAAAAACTATACAATCCTAAGTAATGAAAAATGGGAAGATTGAGGGAAGAAAAATGGAAAGAATGAGAAAGTACATGAAAGAAAACAAACAAGGGGAAAAAAATTAATACTTCTGAGAAACCTGCATGCCAGACTTGCATCGTATACCGTCCTTGGGGCTTAACAAGCTCAGAGAGGAATTTTGCTGCCTGGGGGCTGTTCTTTGCTTTGCTCCTCATTCCCAGAGCCCTGTTCTAAGCTGCCTCTATATTTACAAAGATGGGCCACCAGGACCACAAACATATCGGCTTATAAAGTCGTAACAGTGGGAAGGGCCCCGAGACAGCTAACCATGCCCTTCCTTCCCCTACCCAAATGCACACACATTTGACAGTTGAGAAAACTGAGGCCCAGAGAGGTTGAATATAAAACAGAGGCAGTGCAGTTAGAGGTTAAACCTAGGGCTTTGGATTCTAAGTTCAGTTCGATAGTTGACTTCTTCACTTTCCCAAACGCTTCCAATTCTTTTCCCAGCTTATATCATGGACTCACTCCTTTTTAGTCATGTTGCCTCCCAAACTATCATCTTCAGTTTTTGTTTTTTCCTCTTGCTCCCATAGGTAGTCAGTGCATAAGTCTTGCTGACTACATATTCATGTCCTGTTGATCTCACTGCTTCTTATCAGTTCAAACCTTGGCACCCTTCACCTCGACTATTATGATTTCCTGTCTCTAATCTGCTCCTGCTTCTCTTAGAAATTTCAATTGTCTTAAAACATAACACTAATTCAGTCATTTCTGTCTTTCCATGGCTCCTCCTTTCTGACCAAACAGTGATGTCTACACTCCCGAGCATGGTGCAAGAACGCCACAGGTTCACTCCTGCCTTGCATTCTGGCCGCATCTCTCTTTGTTCCTGAATTGACCATGTCCAGCATTACCCCATTCCTTTGATTTTGTTCACACTATTCCCTATATCCAGGATATTCTTGCTTCCCCCTTTCTAACTCAAAGACTGCCTCCTTCATAGAGTCTTTCATGATTTTTTCTTTTTTTCTCTCTCTTTCTTGATTTAAAAGTAGGTCTTCCACTTTTCTCTTAAAGCTATACCATCACAATTTATGTTATTTGTGCATCTCTTGAGGCCAGGAGTACATATTGTTATTTATTTCGTTTTGATCTCTCACAGTGCCTGCCAGTACTTCATATATAATAGATAGGCACTGGATGCTTGTTCAGTTGAACAAAATTGAGTTTGTGCCAAAAGACAGTGAAGGAATCAGTCACATGTAGGGCAAAGATAAAAATAATGATTTCCTACATTAATTTAAAATATCCATGGCTTAAATAAGGAACACTTCAGAGTACATGGAGAATGCACTAATTATGTGCTAATAATGCACTATGTGTTAGTGATAAGGCTATTGCTAGATTGATCCTTGTCTAGAGAATGAGAGGAAATATTTGCTGATTGGACATCTCTGGAATTTCCACAAATTCACTCTGATTTCTTTTTGAAATACAATCTGGGGTAGGAATTGATAGATGAAAGTTCTATGCACTGCAAAGGAGATTTTGCATTTTTGTTATAAACTAAGATAACATTTCCCTACGATGGTGTCAGGTTCAACACTGACACCATTGTAACATAGGTAAAGCCACATTAGGTGAAGCTGATCTGGTGCTTGGACACTAATGCCCGGTGGGAAGGCCAGAGACAAATTCCCCTTGTATAAACGCCGATCCTCTCATTATTTGCTTTTTTTGAGGAGGATTTTTGCGAATGTGACTACGAATGTCTTTAAGGGTTGGTTTTTAAAGCAGAAGTATTTACTCCCCTCTTCCCCGACTCAAGTCCAGTGAAAAGTGCCTCTGTGTTCCTTCCATGACATTCTTTTATGCGCATGACTGGAGCTGAGGTCTACTCCACCCCCATGGTAACTTAGAAGTGGGTCAGCAGCAAGCCAGGGAAGAGCTCTTCACTGGTGCCTATAGGACGACCTCCACATCAAAAGCTTGTGTTACCCTTTTAAAATCCTGAGACATGCGAATTTGTGAAGAAAAAACTGCCAAACAAAACACTAAATGGAGTCACCTGACAGCAAAGCAGAGGCCCAAGCTGAAAGCAGGAAGAAAAGGGGGCGATGACTTCAGATTTACCAAGAAGTGTACTTGTGGACCATTCCCCTTTCAAACCAGCAAGGACAGGAGGCCCTATTGTTTGCATTCTGCCTGCAGAGCTAACCTGGGAGTGGTTCCTGGCTAGGGAGTGCCATATGGGGAACTGGGAAACAGAACCCTACGTGAAAGAGAGCAGGAGGACAGTCTCTGGGAAGAGTTTTTGAGGGCAGGACTCAGAAGGGAGCAGAGGCAGGAGAGGGAATGCGTCAGTCAACACCTCTCACTTGATTCCTTCGCTCTTAACTACTCTGCTCTAGGACCCAGAGATGACTACCAGATACTAGGGATCACAAAGAAATGTAGTGGAATTTGTTCCATACCTGAAGTGTTTGAATCAGTCCTCATGCTCCTGTAAAAATAAGCGACACATTTCAAAACATTTGCTAGTGTAACCACAAATATTTAGAAAAGCATTACTGGGTGTGAGGTAGCTGCCCATTCTCAAAATGCTTTGTAGGTAGTAACGAAACGTGTTTGGTGCATCTATGGCATTGTTGGTTATAAATTTTATTAAAGTAAAATTACCTAAATTTCTCTAACATGCAAGCTATCCCATCTGCAAAAGCCATATTAATAACATAGAATCTATTTTTATTACCTGTCACTCAATGAGGCTGGGGCATCCTTTCCCTGCTTCCTCTCCAGCCCCTGAAAACCTATTTGGGGTTTAGACTGAGAGCAGCTCAGGGCTCACCCAAAAAGAACCAGGTGTGACCCTAACCAATTTGGCTCAGTGGATAGAGCATCGGCCTGTGACTGAAAGGTCCTGGGTTCGATTCCAGTCAAGAGAATGTACCTAGGTTGCAGGCACATCCACAGTAGGAGGTGTGCAAGAGGCAGCTGATCAATGTTTCTCTCTCATCCATTTTTCTAACTGTCTATCCCCCTCCCTTTCTCTCTATAAAAAATCAATAAAATATATTTTTTAAAAAAGAACCAGGTGTGTTGGGAATTGTAGACTTTCATAGAGACCTACAGACAGGTTCTAGAAAGGATGGGTGCCTGGGTTAGAAGTTGTCCAGCTCTGCTAGCTTCTTCGTCACAGTCTCTATGGCCCTGATGGGAGCTCAGAGTCTGGGAAACTTGCCAGCCCCCAAAATATGCCTTTTCTATATATTGATTATTTTAAGTTGTTTTTTTTTTAAGAAACAAAAGACTCAGAAAGAACCTTTGACCCCTCCCCTCCTTATCTGCCCAAAGGAATTCAGACAGAAAAACGTACTCAAAGGAAAATCTGCTCACCTTAGTGGCATGCAATCTAAGCGTGGTGGGAAGGGAGAAGCCAAGCACAGTCAGTTTTTAGACTCCCCTCTGAGTCCCATTGCGTCTGGAAGTCCTGGCAAGATTTGTTTACCAAATGTGTGTTCTTTCTCATCCATATCTGGCCCACTTTCCTTTTGATGTCCCAGACGCCTGGGTTCTTTTAGTCTGGAATGGCATGTGAACCTGAACTGCCCCCTCTGTCCTAGAGTCCTGCATTCTTAGGGAACCCCCACATGTACATATGTAATAAATTTGATTATTTTCTCTTGTTAATCAGTTTTATGTTAATTTGATTATTAGACCAGCCACTTGAAGGGTAAAAGGAAACCAGAACTTGAAGGGTAAAAGGAAAATTCTTTTTCCTCCCCAACACAGGTGAATAATGTACACAAATTATTATTTTTCTTATAATGTAGTGGGTAAAATAGGAGAGAAGCTGTCAGTTTTTCAGACTATTTAACTTTCAGAAATGTCTTTGGATAAAGAAGTTTGTTTTCTTCACTCCTAATTTTAAAAATTAATAACAATAATGAAAATACTTATTTTCTTAAACTCATTGGCATGCTAAAACATAAACCTATGTCACTTAATTTTCACTAAATCGTTGTTTCTTCATTACATTTTCAATAATATTTTGGGACTGTTGCTGTTTGAGCAAAATAAAGTGTTTCAGAAAAATAATTGCCTTTAGATAATATATTCACAGATAAGTACAAAGACATAATTATGATCCATTTCAAGGGTTCTGGCAAATGCATCCAGTTTAAGTTCTACTAATGGATCTTTCCCAAGTAAAGGTTAAGTTAGTAATTTTCTGAGGAGTTTGCAAATAAATGTTCACAGAGCCTTAACTAAATAGGTATGGTGATTTAAATGAAGGTTAAGCTTAATGACAAAAGTTTTCAAGATAATGAGAAATATCAGGTAAATGTACTTCAAATAGGTCTAAATTAAAATAAAGCCTGCTATCATCCTCCATACAGCAAAGGGAAGAGCCAGAGTATCGCTATTATCAAGGTATGGAAAGGAATAGAAATGCTTTATAAAGTAAATCCTTCACTTTGGAAGGACCTAAAGTGACGTTATAGACAGCTCCATACTCTTTCACTCATCTGGATAGAAATTGCTGAATTTACACTTTAAAGACTAATGAATTTGAAGACAAATATCTAACAAGGGCATTGGTTATTTTTTTTTTCATGTTCCAAAGTGCATGGTTATAAAGTGTCACTGAAATCCATGGTCTGGAAGATGACAAATATGTAGCTCTTATTTATCACTCTCACAATGTCCTGACGTAATCCCACAAATCCTGCAATATCCTGCAGGTGTCCCAGGGACAATGCACCAGCCAATTCCATTCTGTTCTTAGATATTACACCTATCACTCATAATGAACATTTTCAAATTAGGCTCCAGCAAGTAATTATGTTCCTGATGCAAACTGGCAATAAAAAGGAACCCAGGCTTGATTAAATTGGGATTAAGAGGATTACTTAGAACCAAAATTTATTTTTGCTTTGTGTTTTAAAATTTACCTATTTATTTTCCTCCCTAGTAGAGTCATCAGATAAATGACTCAGGAAGCTGAGAGACTGGAGGGCGACCTTGAAGAATTTCAGATGTGCTAACCTTCAAGAGTCCTTTTATTGCTAAAATACCATAAATTTTTCCTATTTATATAGGGATTTTGTTTCCTATTTCTAATAGGGATCATAATAGTGAGACTAATAACAATCTGCAGAGCATTTTTCCTCATATTTTTTATCTCACAATTTTAATACTTTAAAAAGCCAATAAGAGCCAATCTAATGCTCGGAGGATTTTTTGGGTAGTGAGACTATTCTGTATGTCATGGTGGGTACATGTCACTATGCATGTGTCAAAACCCACTGAACTCTACAACACAAAGAGTGAACCCTAAGCTAGGGACTATAGTTATGTAATGATAACATATCAATATTATTTTTTTAATTCCAACAAGTGTACCACACTATGCAAAGTGTTAATAGGGAAGTCTGGGGATGGGGAAGGGTGACAAATGGCAGTGGGGTGGGTGTATGGAACTCTCTATCAATTTTTCTATAAATCTAAAACTGTACTTAAAAATAAAGTTTATTAATTATTCATTTTATTAAAAGGCACTAAAAGCTCATCTAAGAGCAAGGAAAGAAGTTGAAATAATTTACATAGTTAACTTACGTATTTTTTTTCTCTTTTGAATCTAAATTTCAGAGCTCCTGGTCATTTAGAAACAATTCCTGAAGAAATCTCCCTAGAGTTCAAGACAATAGTTTGTCCTATGGCTCTAAAGGGGGATCCTTGCTTTGGCTATTGGGACTGGGAACAAGCCCTCAGGAGAAAGGAACCCTTGCCAAACTGTACTTTGTGTCTAGAACTGCTTCTCATGAAGCAATGGTTCTCAAATGTGAGCGCGCCCTGCAACCACTTAGAGGTCTGGTGCAGCACAGTGCTGAGCCCACTCAGTAGAATGGGGTGGGCCCGTGTATTTACATCTCCCACAGGTTCCCAGGAGATAGTGCTGACACACACTGAGAACCACTGGTGTAGAAACCCTGGATATTAAGCGATGCGTTGCGTGAGCAGACAGCCCAAAGTACTGAGATCATCATCCCCTGACGCCTGAATACCTTGGCGCTTAGACCCAGAGGCTCTAGAATTGCTAGAAAGGCACAGTCCAGGGGCTAAATGCACACGACTCTGATTCCCTGGACCTGTACTTAGCTAAGAAGGTTAAAGAAAAAGCCAGATTTGCGTACAAAGTACTTAATTCTCAGTTGGTTAAGAATGCTGAATTGTTGAATGCCCAAGTTTCTTTTACGTAAACTTGGAAATGAATGACCAGTGACAACAGCGATCATTTACTGAGCACCTACTGTGTCCCAAGCTCTTTACATACTTTTAGTGCTCTACTTCTCGGAACCCACCACACACAGGATATGTTTACTGTTTCTGTTCCAGCACTGTTCGTTAAGGACTCCCCAGAGCAGAGCTACATTTGCCTCCACCATGTTTATTTAGCAGTAGATTAAAATTACATAAGAATTCTGAGCAGGTCTTGATCCCTGGCAGGAGAATAATGTCTAAAGTCTACCCAGGACAAATGTCTTAATGTTTATTTTTGACACATTTCCAAGGACAAAGACACCACAACCTCCAAAAACCAGTTCTGTTGTTTATTAATATCTAATCAGTGATATGTACTAACATATTGTTCTTTATTGATTGGTTGGCTGTCTGCTACATTACTTTACTGTCTAGTAAATTTTTCCTTTGTGATTGGTTAAAATGATTTTCATTTTAAATTTATTTTTTAAATTTAGCCTTCTGTGGACTTCTCATACATTAAAGATGGTCATTGTCACCTATTGGCATTTTCCTCTTCTGTTTCAGTAACTTTTTTTTTTTTTACTGTATAAGTTTTGTGTTTTTCTCCAGTTCTTCTCTAAGTTCAGTGTATTAGCTAGAGTAGTGGGGACATTACTTGGAAGGCACTCTGTGGTATAAAATCATCTTTTCATTATATTCACTGCAAGTCAAATCTGTACTAGATTTGTTCAGTCTGATGTACAATCTGAGCCTTTCCTCCCTCCTCTCCCTTGCTACGTTCCTTTCTCCCCCCATTCCCTTTCCCATTTTCATTTGTCTGTTCTTTTTTTTTTTTTTTTTAAGCAATTACCATTGTTCGCAGTGCCTGGCATTGTGAATTTTTAAATGTCAGTTTTTTAAATCCCTACAACTCAGCATGGTTGGCGTAATTCTCATTGTACAAGTAAAGAAGCTGTGACCTGGAAACATCACAAAGCAGGCAAGACTAGAAGAGACAGGATTGGAACCAGGGTTGTCTGATTGCAAAACTCAGTCTCTAACTGCTATGTCTTCCAATTAATGCATCCTAGCATCAGTTTGATTTTTACATTATATCTATAATCCATTGTCTAATAAAAGTATAATAGAAACATGTGTTAATAGCTACAACTACAACAAATATCAATTTATTTAATCACCAAACTATGCCTAAACTCTGTGGTTTCTTACCATACTTATTGTAGAAATAAAATATCATTATATATACAATTTTTTGGAATTTTACTTTTCTAGCTTTTAAGTTCTTTTGTCATACAGCTCTTTTCACTGAAATTTCCCCTTCCTTTTCTTAATGGGGATCTGCTGTTTTGCTAAATTAACATATTCTTTCCTATTTAGCCATATTTATACCCACATTCTTTGGGTTACATATAGGTTTTAACCATGTTCAAATATGTTATTTTAAAAAATTATTTCTTTGACACATGTTTCTCTATGTCATGGTGACATCATCAGTGTTACTAGCATCTAATAAAAATCCAATAATTGCTTAACTTGTATTTTTAAAAATTATTAGTGAGATTGATCCCACTTCAAGTATTGATTTATTTTTGTCTTCTGGGGTCCATTTTTTATTCATAACGTTTGTTCATTGGATTCTTTACAAATTCTCATTAGCTACCTGTATATATGGTTGGAACAACCTGTATAGATGATCTGTTGTGATTATTTTCCCATTGTGTTATGTATTTATTTATTTAAAATTATTTATTTGGAGGTATTTATAACTGTTATATAGTCAGTCAGCTTGGAACTCTATTTCCCCAGAGCTCCATACTTCCCGCAGATCTCCGCTCACATCAGATGTCTGCCTTCATCAGAGAAGCCATCCTGACCACCTGTATAAAATCTCTCCTCCCTCCTCAAATCACTCTCTATTCCATTACTTTATTTTTTAGTCACAGTCCATTTCAGATCTCATGATATATTTTATTATCTATATCCTCCACTGGAATAAAACACTCCATGAGATTGGACTTGATTATGTTCACTGCTGTGTTCCCAGGGCCCAGCACATAGACGGTGCTCAGTAAATATTATTGAATGAATGAACTTTGCAACTAAAAATGTCTTCTGTTGCTTCAGTGGCCAGGAAATGAACTTTCCTCTGAAACTAAGGCCATGCTACCATTCCATTTTCTTCTAGTTTATTTTAGTTTTATAATATTTTACTTTTTCCATCTGAAATTTTTTGTGTGGTAGGACATAAATCTCCAGAATTTTGCTTTTTTGTGCTTCTTTTGAACCCATATTAGTTTACATTTATTTTTCAAACTTTATTTACATATTGTAAACTTCGCACTAATGTTTCTAGTGGCCATTTTTTTTTTTACTAGAATAATCTGTCCAAATTTTAATTGTGCTAAGGATCAAACAAATATAATAGCAAAAGTTCCCTCAAAATAGTCCTAGCTTCCATTTTAAGACCTCTCAAAATTAAAATTCCAACTACTGAAATAATTTAACTTTTCATCAATTGATGAAAACAAAATTATCTGAGCAGTCAAAACATACCATGTATGCCTCTAGTGGCCATCTTAACTAATAAAAGTGTAATATTAAAATTACCGTTTCTTCGGGACGGCCTAAGCCACGCCCACCAGCCAATCAGAGTGACTGTATGCAAATTAGCCTAGCCAAGATGGTGGAGGCCGGTGTGCGGCTGCTGCCTCCGCCATCTTGGGAACCTCCGTCCTGGGAAGGCATCTGGCACCCTGGGCCAGCTGATGCCTTCCCAGGAGGAAGCCTTACAAGGGGGCGAGGACCAGCCGGCAGGACCACGCGACCCCTCCCGGGAGGCCGATCGTGTGGCCAGCGCCTGGCCAGCGCCACCCGATCGGCCTCCCAGGTGGAGAAGCCTCGGAGGGGGCGGTGACAAGCCAGCGGGATCCCACGGCCCCCTCCTGGGAGGCCGATGGGGTGGCCAGCGCCACCCAATGGGCATCCCAGGTGGAGAAGCCTGGGGGTTGGAGGTATAGGACTAGCCAGGGGACCCCACGGCCCCCTCCTGGGAGGCCAAGGGGGTGGCCAGTGGCACTCGATGCGCCTCCCAGGCAGAGAAGCCTGGGGGGTGGGGGGACGGGACTAGGCGGGGGACCCCAAGGCTCCCTCCTGGGAAGCCTATGGGGTGGCCAGCGCCACCCCATTGCTTCCCAGGTGGATGGCCCGGAGGGTCAGTGGGAGCTGTGGCCAGCCTGAAAACTGCCCTTAGCCCCTCACCCAGGCTTGCCACATCCCCTGGCATGAGGGTCCCCACTGGGGAGCTTGACCAGCCTGCAAACAGGCATCGGCCCCTCACCCAGGCTGGCCAGGCACACCAGCAGGTGGACATCCCCAGAGGGGTCCCAGACTGTGAGAGGGCACAGGCCGGGCTGAGGAAACACCTCCCCCCCACCGCCCCAGTGCACAAATTTTTGTGCACCGGGCTCCTAGTTTAATTATAATATGGCTTAAGATTTTTTTTTAATTTATCTTTATTGTTCAGATTATCACAATTGTTCCTCTTTTTTCCCCCATAGCTCCCCTCCTCCCATTTCCCACCCCAACTTCTGTCCTTGCCCCCCCACTGTCCTCATCCATAGGTATACAATTATTGTCCATTCTCTTCACGCACCCCCAACACCCTTAACCCCCGAAAGTTGTCCATCCACTCCATTCTATGCCTCTGATTCTATTCTATTCACCAGTTTATTCTGTTCATCAGATTTTTTATTCACTTGATTCTTAGATTCACTCGTTGATATATATTTGTTGTTCATAATTTTTACTTTCCTTTTTCTTCTTCCTCATTCTCAAAGGATACCTTTCAGCATTTCATATAATACTGGTTGGGTG
>PVJC01026422.1:0-24018 GCA_004026665.1 Murina feae
CTGTCGTTTTCTTTCCTCCATTTCTGTCATTTGTGGCCTGCTTCTTTGTCTCTGCATTTTGGCTGCGTCCCTTGCTGAGTTAGGTGATCACTGAGAGGGATTAACCTCTAAGCCACTTGGTTATGAGAGTCAGCTGTGTCTACAGTGGGAGAACTTCTGTGCTGGAGACACCCTTATGGGGCTAGAGTTGTTTCAGTGGAGCTTTTATGCTCACTGCATCTGCCTCGAGTGTGTTCCTTGTGGATCTGTTTTGTTTAGGTTAGTCCCACTCTGGCCGCTGGGTGAGGCTGGCTCCTGTATCTTTAAGGAGGTGTTTATTCAGCCTTTGCCTTAGGCTACTCAGTCTTTTATATGCAAAAGCCTCTGACGCAGCTTGGGAGGGGCGGGGCCTCGGGGAGTTTGCAGGGCAGAGCAAATAGCTATGGCGCTTCTCAGCCCTGCGCTGAGAGACACCAGGTCTCTGTGTCCCAAGGTAATTGCTGCAAGCAACACTGAGAGAAACCTGCTTTGGATTTCCTCCTGGTCCCAGTCAGTCCCCCTTCTCCGGGTGTCTGGGTCCTCAGAAACTCGCCTGGAACTGGAGTTCAGAGCCGCTGGGAACTTGTGGCTCTCTCCGTTTTGGAAAAGAACCGCGACCTCCGGCACTAGCCCTTTCCCCGAGCCCCGTGCGCGCACCTCCGTATCTCTGTACTTTGCTTCCGCCGCTCCTCTGAGTCTCAGACTCTTTTCTAGTTGTAGGATTTTCACTCAGCCAGCCTTCCTGTGGGTGCGAGTGGTGTCCGTGTGTTCTTTTCGTGGTTTTTCTGAAATAGTTTTTCACGGCTGCATTTACGGTGTTTACCTTATGCCGCCATCTTGCTGTCTCTCCTGTGTCTTTAATTCTTTAAAGGACATGGCACTGTAGCTCTTTATCTCCTTATCATATACTATCCTATGTAATAAAGGGCTAATATGCAATAAACAGAATTGCAGAACAACCAGTCGCTATGACGTGCACTGACCACCAGGGGACAGACACTCAGTGCAGGAGCTTCCTCCTGGTGGTCAGTGTGCTCCTACATGGGGAATGCCTCTCAGCCAGAAGCCAGGCTCATGACTGGCAAGCGCCGTGGCGGTGGCTAGAGCCTCTCCTGCAGCAGTGCTAAGGATGTCCAACTGCCGGCCTAGGCCCTCTCCCCGAAGCAAGCCTGAACAGGCAGTCAGACGTCCCCTGAGGGCTCCCGGACTGTGAGAGGGCACAGTCCTGTCTGAGGGACACCCTCCCCCCACAGTGCATGAACTTTGTGCACCGGGCCTCTAGTGGTTTATAAATGTGAATCATGTTTAAAGCAGGACTTCCTTCCAGAACACCTCATCTTTGGACAGTCCTTATGTTTTCTCCTTCTTGCAACTCTACAACCATTACTAACCACTGGACTGTCTCAGGTAAATGTCACTTCCTCAGAGAGACTTTCTTTGAACCCTTAGACTAAGGCAGGATGCAGCACTTCCCCTTTCTGAACTTATTTGCTCATATCTGCATCCCTTGTTTTTCTGGAACCTACAGGAAAGGTAGGAACCTGTGGAAGTCACTGCTGCACTCAGAGCTAACAGTCTACAACAGTGCTATTCACCAGAATTCTGGTAGGAATCTGTAATCTGCACAGGTGGATTATATCCAGGACAAGTGAACAACTGTACCTCTCGCTGCATGGGATGATGTTCAACCACCTGAGCCACACTGGCCAGGGTGAACTCCTGAGTTTTTAATTCTAATATAAATTTAAATAGTCATATGCAGTCTGTGGCTACAAATCAGAAAATGAGAAACCAGAGCGATATTTCTTAAAGTCTAAAGCAAAATGTCAGGAATCTGCATTTCAACCCATTCCCCCTCAATATATTAACTCTTACTATCAATATCATCTGACAACTATTAATTTAGAATGTGATTCTCACAGAGGAAGTTTGAAAAGAAAATGATTCTTGAGCCACACCCCTAGAGATTCTATTGCAGTGGGTATAGTGTGGGTCCAGGTAACAATATGTTAAAAACAAAAAAACAAATAAATAAAACAAAAAACCTCCCCAGAAATTATAACAGTGCAGTCAAGTTTGAGAAGCCTAGAGTATATGTTCTCCTGTGGCACTCAGCACACAGTAGATAAATGGATGGGTAAATGGTCTGGTGCACTGATAAAGGATTAGGGATTACCAGTGAAATCTTACAAGAGATATCAGTGACATTAGAGGTTCAGATGAATTTCTTGATATTCAGTGGAAAAAAAAAAAAAAAGTCAGCTTCAGAGAATCATTCACAGCTGTGTGAAATTCCTTGGCCTTTGGTTTTATCCATAAATGGTACAAACAATACCTAGTTCTGTGATGTTTGGAGAGAGTGACATGCTCAGCGTTCCCTGAAAAATCACCTCCTCAAATACACAGAAGCCTTTCTAATTTGCTGGTGAATTGGCAAAGGGCTTGAGGACTCCGATCAGTCACCTGAGTCACATGACCATGCACTCTGGCACAGACACTGAAGGAAGGTGTTCCCTTCCCTGCTGCTGTCAGGCTAGACCTTTGGATGCCTCTAACAGAGCCTCCCTCCCCCTCCAGCCAGGCGATTAGGTCATTGTCCCCACAGGAAGTAAAGGCTGGCCAGGCTACCAGGAGAGCCTGAGGAACAGGGTCTAAGGGCCCTGCCCTCCCCTCCCCATCCCTCCCCACCCCTGTCCCCTACCCCTGCCTTGTGCTTACTAGTAGGTAACTGTGGAGGAGGAAGTAGAGGCTGGCGAGGTGCCTGGAGGGCAGAAGGAATGAGGTTGGTGCAGACTCTGCATCATCAGCCAGCAGCGCTATGGAGGCGAATCACTGGGTTGCTGAGCAGGTTGGAGTTTAGCCGCTAGCCCTGGGCGCAGGGAGCACAGCAACTCAAAGGAAATCCAGGAAGGGAGTTGTCTCGTGATGTTTCAAAATATGCTCATGAGTAAAAAGAAAAATCAAAGATCAGAATCAGTATGTTGAAGCCCTGCTAATTTTAGCCAAGACCTGGCAGAGGTTAGCAGATTAGAGGAAATTAACATGAAACTAAAACTGAAATGTTAGTTGAAGTAGAACAAACAGTATGTATCAGACCATAGCAAATACCAACAACAAAAGGTCTACATAGAAGTTTAATTTGCTGGGAAAAACTTATAGGAAAAGTATTTACCAATAAATGAAACAAAAGTACTAGAACAAAAATGAATGAATATAGTTAGTTGAATAGAGTATCAGTGGACATTTAAATGTAAAAGTTAAAAAACTAATCTGAAGTATATTAATTTAATTTAAAGTTCATTTAAAAGTAATTTGAGATTTGTTGACTCAACAAGTTTGCACTAAAAAAGAACTGAGTGATGTTGCTAGATAAATATGGCTATTCTTTTCCACAAAAATTTCACAGATTTAGAAAGAGGTAGACTCTTAGAGTATTGCCAACCCACACTGATATCACATCACATGCTTTCCAAAAAGTACCAGAGCTGAGTGCAATAAACTTCACTTATGTGCAGGAAACAACTTTAAGTGAAGTGACATTGATTAATGTTCATTCAACAATCAAAATACAGTTCTCGTACTCTGATTAGCATTTCAAATTATTTCTTCAATGGAGTGAGACCTGGGAGGTTTAGGTCTGTCAATAGTTTTCAATAGAGCCATCTTTTCACTAAAATAATTTGCACTTTTGAAGGTTTGACATTCTCTTATCAATGAATGTGCTTATAAAGGTTTTGTTTCACTCTGCTTATTTTAACTAAAATAAAAAAGTGGCTGCTTAGCCAACACCTAATCTTGTATCTTTTTAGTCCCATGACATTCTTCCTAGGCACCTCCTACACCTCTGACCTATTGTAACTGTTTTATCTTGGTAAAAGTTCACCTCTGCTTAAACCTTGAGCAGTAGCCCATATAAGCCATTGCAGGGGTGAAACTTTCTTTTTGCTTAACATTAAAACTATTTTTTTATTGGAATAGTGTTACTCTGTCAGAATTTAAATCTTCCTCAACTTCATCCCCATGGAGGGTGCTGACTTACCAGCTGTGTTTGTTTTAGTTGTTGTTATTGTTTTAAGAAAGCACACCCAATTTCAAATGACTATTTTTCTTACTAAAATTCATTCAGGAACTTAACTTGTTTTCAGTTAAATTATCCATACTAATGCCAAAGAACATGTATTATAGGTAGCTGTATATTTAATGTTCTCTGTGGACACATGTAAGAAGTAATACCTGGAAAAATGAAACACCCTTAATGTAAATGTTTATCATCTATATATATAAAAGTCTAATATATAAAAGAGTAATATGAAAATCAACCAAATGGTGGAACAACCAGAATGACTGCTCCACCAGTCACTATGAGGTGCACTGACCACCTCTCGGTCCCTCCCCCTTTTTTGCCCCCACCCTCTCACCCTCCCCCCAACCCCTGGCCAGCAGGCTCCCATGGCCCAATGGCGAACAGGGAACTGGGGGATGGGGAGGAGGTGGTGGAGGGGTGTGGGGCTGAGTGTCAGCAGCTGAGGAAGATGGCCCTGATCACAGGCCAGGCTTAGGGACTGTACCCATGCATGAATTTCATGTGCCCCTAGTTTTAAAATAACTAGGAAGGTAGTTTCAGATGTACTTTATTCAATACATATCTGCAAGAAGTTATTACTATAACATTACATTTGGAGGGGGGAAAAAGGACTGGATTATCCTCAGTGCCATTTCAGACAGCTTACATGGTGAAGTGAACCAAAAAGTCAGTGTACCACATAAAAACTTAAGATGGCATTGTGGGAAGACTCTGGTTTCCTCCTGGGATAAAATGACTCCTTTATGTTATTTTTTCCCCCTCATGTAGCTTGTACAACTAAAAAGATGAATTATGTTTATTAGCCTTTTCCAAATGTTACCTTATGAAAAATGCCTGATTCTTGAGGTCTTTTCTTCATAGGAGGCCCAGAACTTTTTAATAAGCTTAGCAATGCTATCCAATAGAACTTTCTGCAGTGAGGGAATGTTTCATATCTATACCATCCTATGTAGTAGCTACTGGCTATATGTGGCTACTGAGAATGTGGTTGGCATGACTGAGGAACTGAAATTTTTAAACTTAATTTTAATTACTTTAAATGAAATTTAGTTATTCATATGTGGCTAGTGGCTACCAGATTATGCAGAGAGCTGCCTAGCTGCCTCACAGTGTCCTGGACCAACTGATAATATTGTACAACACCCCACTGCTGATCATATACTTGTGGATATTCCTGAAGAGTGATTCTTCAAGGACCCAAATCTTTGGATTTAGGAGATTCTTGAAGAGATCTTTAGATGATTATTTTATCTGTTCAGTTGTGGGTGTTTTTTTTTTAAGTCATAAAGATGTAAGCATTTATGAACTATTTAAATTACTAGACACTGAGGGTACTACTGATGAAGAAAAGTGCATTTATCTGTAGCGCATCCTCAGTATGTAATAGTGATTCAACGTCTGCATGCCTAGAAGCTTTGTCTGAAATATAACAGGCTTTTGCTTGTTAAGGCACTAGTAGTTCTGTGCGTCTTCACGCATGCTCTCTGATTTTATTATCACAACAACCAGTTGAAGTAAACAGAGTCCTAGTCTACAATTATACCCATCTACCTACACAGAAGAATTTTTTATAATATAATACAACTGTATCTAAATCTTAGAAGAAGTGAAGCTTTCAAGCTCTGGATACAGTTTTTTTTTTAATTGTAGATTAGAGATCAAAAAGTTTTTTTATTTCAAAAAATGAATAAATGACTATATAGTATGAGCATAATATCTAATTTCATAATATCCTAACTCTGTATCTGGAAGAAGGGACCTGTGCATACTTTTTAAAAAACTCAATGAATAGCATCTATTGATCAAAATTTGTTCACAGATTCACAACTTCTTCATTGTTAAATTTTTATATCTTTTATTTCAGAAATTCTTGAAAATTGCATCAAGTCTAAAGTGAACCAGCTCACTCTCAGGCAGAACTATAACCATGAGCAACAATGGAACAGACCTAACCCTTGGTTTCATCTCCTCTTCTGTAGCATCCTTTAGTTTGGCTCAAACTATGTACCACTTAAAAAATATGATACTGATGATGGTAACTATTTTTCCTTCATTGTTAACCTTGAATTATTTTTAAACACAAAGTTCTCTACTTGGGTCTTTTAAAAAATGATGGCTACAAAAATAAATTTTGTTTATCCTGGCACCAAATGAATAAAGCTTAAATTAAATCTTTAATAATGCCAAGCGAGTTATCTAAGAGTTAGTATAAGGCAACCTTAAGATGGTGTTTCATGGTAAAGTTAGGATATATACTATCAGGAAAGCTTTTTAGCCATATCTGTTATGTTTACAAAAGAAGAAAGTCCATTCTACGCATAACACGGGTTTTGAAAACAAATTTCCAAAGCAATTGAGAGAATAGAGAACAATTTGAGTCTAACATGAGTTTTGTGTTTGCTTATATGCAATTTTGACTCTGACAAAACACAGTGAACACAGAACACCGCATCTAGATGGATGAAGATGCATGGTAATGTGCTCACACACACACCCCTTAAACATCCACCAGCTCTTCCAACCACAACCATCCTCCTCTAGTGTTAGAACACTCCACCCACCCACTTCACACTAACTTACAAGCTGTAACACTTCTGACGTCCACTTCCATAAGCAAACTTCAGGTCTTTTTTAAGTTGAGCCACATTTACGGTAGCATTTATGAATTGCTTAACCATACCCAGTTTTACATTGTAGCCAGTGTGAAACTGTACTATCATTTTCATCAGGTTCCTATCTTTTTTTCTACTATGTTGTTGATGAAGTTTTTGTGTTGTACCCTAGCCCCAATTTCCCCATTAGCTCTGTGATTTCTATTGCATGACTGTGCATAGTGCAGTGATTTTTAGGAATGTAATGTCACATTATAGTAGAACTGGCTATAGTGTGAATTTTAGGGAAGAAACAACAGTTGTTTTTATCTACCTGCCTTTTATATTAAAGCCAGAAGAAGGAATTGGAGAAGTTATGGTCAACACCTGTTAGAAAGCAGATGCGTTATCGCCCAGATTCTTTATGTCTTGTCACAACTTAGACCATAAAATTAAAAACCTTTCCCCTCCCCAGCCTTTCTTTTCCTTTGGAGTTGAGATGGGAATGGAAACTACTAAACGAGAAACAAACAGTGTACTGAGGGATCGAGGAGCGAGGCTTAGGTATTTCACAACTATATGATCCTGAGCAAGTTTCATCCACTCTTTTGTTCTCAGTTTCTTGTTTATAAAATGAAGAACTTGTAAAGTGATGTTCTCTTTCATCTTTATGATCCTACTTTTTTTTTTTTTTTTTTTTTTTTTTTTTTTTTTTTTTTTTTGGTGTTAACAGCTTTTTTTTTTTTTTTTTTCTTTTCTCCAAAGAAATAGGCAAAAATCTTCCAAAGTTTGGAGTCAGAAGTGTTACATTGAGTTATCAGTGGCTTAGTATTTCTTCCAATGTTGATGCTTTCTTTATCCTTTTACTCTCTAAACCTTGATGCAGAAGCCTCAGAAAGGTACGGATTTACCCACATCACCATGCGCTGTTCCAATAACTGGCAAATGGCAACCCAGAGCCTAGACAGGGGAGTAGCCCTGACCTGCAAGGTTTGTGATTTCTGCCTCATCACAGGCAGTCAACTCTACATGTACAAGGTCTACACGTGACAACAAATGACTTTATTTTAATCCCAAAGGTGACGTAAATGATCCTCAAAGGTTAGCATCACTGCTGTGCTATTCCGAAGTTCTTAATGCCATGTTTTTGGTGATGGACAGTACAAGGTGTGGTATCTGAATAAAAATAGAGACTTGGTCTTGCCAGTACTCTGGTAGAAAAGATTTGATTTGTCTAATAGATGGGAAAGGGTGTGAAGCAGAAATGCACTGCTTAGTAAGCTTTAGAGTCAAACAACCTAGGTTTAAATTCTAGTTCTACAAACTTCTAGCTATTTTTACAAGCTGCTTCGATTCAGATTCATTTTCTCTGTCTTTGAACTAGGGTTAATTATGATGGACGGTAATTGTAAGAATTCTATTAAATGTGCAAAGTTCCTGGCATATAGACATTCAGTAAATTGTGGCCATTCCTATAATAATATCTCATTGGTATTCATAAGCCTTAATTTACTCAAATTGGTTTGAACCACTGACACCAATTTCTTTTATTTCCAAGAATGTTTCTCCAGTGGGTACTTGTGTTGCTACATGGTTGGTTGCTTTGGTGGCCGATCTGGTATAACATTGCCCCAAGTTTTGGCCTTTTGCAATGGTGGGGGCTGCATTTGGGCACCTGGTAAAGTATGATATAATTTATCATTTAATACTTCAATCAATTTGTACTGTGCTCATAATAACTCTGGTTCATAGAAAAGAACAGCACAAATAGTAATTCTGAGCACTGTATTTTCTGGCGTATAAGACGACCCCCAACTTTTGAGAAGATTTTCCTGGGTTAAAAAGTCTGGACGGAGACCGTATGCGGCACAAAAAGGAGCAGATCGCAGACACTTGCAGTCTCTGTCCAGCTCCATTGAAATGAATGGAGTGCGGCCGTTTTTGAGCTCCTCCCCCTCCTCCCACCGTATGCGGCGACTGCAGATTTTCCAGTCTGGCCAGGAAGTTTCAGCACCTGCCCTATAAGATGACACCCGGCATATAAGACGACCCCCAACTTTTGAGAAGATTTTCCTGAGTTAAAAAGTCATCTCACATGTCAAAAAATATGGTAATTCTTAGTCAAAGAAACTAGAAATTGACAATTTAATTTCTTTCATTCAGATGCTCCATAAATCTTTTTGGTGCATTTCCTAACTCCTGTTAATGATTTCTTTCTTAGTCCCTGATAGATAATTATAGCAAAATTATTACCAATTGTTCTCTGTCTGTTCAAGTGTAACTCACATATGAGTTCACATGATCTTACCTTCCTTTAGCTTATTTATCAGAAAATATTTATTAAATAGTAGTCTCTACTAATGTCATTTTTAGAGCTTGTCTTTTTTAAAAATATTTTTTCATTAATTTCAGAGAGGCAAGGAGAGAGAGAGAGAGATAGAAATATTAATGATGAGAGAGAATCACTGATCGGCTGCCTCCTGCATGCCCCCTACTGGGGATCTAGCCCACAAGGGCAACTGGGGCATGTACTCTTGACCAGAATTGAACCCAGAACCCTTCAGTCTGCAGGCGGACACTTTATCCACTGAGCCGAACTGGTGAGGGCAGGACTTGTCTTTTAAAGTAGCCAAGCACAGATACATTATAATTTAAAAAGAACTGGCAGGAAAAAAAAAACAAAAGCTTTGCTCTGTTGCCTTATCAATACCTGAAGTTATATAACTAGAATTTATGCCTTTGTTTGGCCCATTAAGAATGGATAAGCACACCTCTGGAGAGCTTTCTTCTTTGTAGTTAAGAGAATTTCAAGTATGAAGGATCTTTAGAGGTAATTTTATTAAAAGCAAATAAATTTTAAGTTGTCAAAAATTTATTGGGTACTCACTTAATTTGAATATCTGCAGAATAAGTGATTTAATGAAGTTTATGAGTTGGAGGACAAAAAACGCTAACTTTTAAATTTCAACTAGAATTTAAATTATTATCCCTCACGTATACCTTAAAGTGATTATGTTTATCATACCTAATTGGGATAGGAGAACACAGAATGCATCCATTTATGCTGCAGAACTTGTTAACCACCCCATAGTATTATATTCACCCAGTAGGTACCACTGGAAGTCAATAAGAGAATAGTCTAATTTTAGGTATTTGCAGATGTGGATGCTATATAGCCTAGTAATTAGTTTAATATGGGTAGTGGACAAAATGAAAGAGTCTATGGTGATGTCGGGATTTTATCACAGGTGATTAGGAAGGTGGTGATACAATGACAAGGATGAGGACAATGGGGGGGGGAAACATGTTTGAAATGGAAAATTATGAGTTCAGCTTGGGACTGTCTGAGTTTGAAGTCCCTGATGTTTCCACGGGGGGGCGGGGGGAACATCTGGTTGGAGATCTCTTATTGACAGTTTGAAGCATAAAACTGTAGAGAAGGTCCAGGCTAGACCTATATAGGTAGGAGTAGGTCTCTCTATTTGATAGCTGAAATCATGAAATTAGCCAAGTACCCAAGTAGAATATAGCAAGAGATGGAAATGTATTTTAGGGGAAATATTTAACAGGTACCTAAATCTTGAGAGGATGCACTAAAGAGAAGAACAGGAGGGATCAGGAAATGAGAGCATCTTAGAAGTCAAGAAAGGAAACCTTTCAAGAAAATATTGCTAGAGCTCCATAGGGGCTCTAGCTGAGGGGCTAAGAACTATTTTAAATGATCATGGACTTGGCCCTAAGTGATCCTCAAGAGGACAAAACAATGAATGAAACAAGATAGTGAGAATGGAAGAGCAAAGTCTAGGGTCATAGGGGGCCAATGACTTCTATCAGTGGTTGGCTCTGGTTCAAGTCTAAGAGGATGATCACCGCTAATGTAATGGTTGATAGTTATCACAAAAAGTCAGAACAGAGACCTAAGTGAAGCTTGAAGAGTATTAGAGCAGTTAGACAAGGAGCTATTCAATATTTTTGTATGATTTTGCTCTAAGCCTCATTCTATTAGCAATCATAATCATGGGTTTAAATGCAAAAAAAAAAAATGTGGTTATTTTCTTTTTTTAAATGAGGAATTGTGTTTTACTAAATTTGTCCAAATCCCATAAGTTTCCATGGAAGTTAAAATAAACACTAATTTGATTTACAAATGTGTTTTCTGTATTGAAAAAATAATACGTTTCTTCTGTGTGTGACAACTACAGGGAACATTGCTATTATCCCAGTGATGAAAACCATTGGTTTAGGTCTTGGACTCTTCATCTGGGGATCATTTAATGCCTTAACTGGTTGGACAAGCTCAAGGCAACACAAAGCTAATCATTTCAACTAAGATTCTCTGAATTTATACTCTGTGGAAGGCTAGTATTAGTGACTGGCCTAGCTGAAAGGAATAACATATTATTCTTATCATTTTAGAGATCATAGCCAAGATATATGCATAAAATATGCTGCCTTTAATTATTATTTACCCAAAGTTCTAAAGAAGTGATCTAGATATTTGATCAAGATATAGTTTAAAAAATTATGTCTAAGGGGGAAAAAATACTAGGGAGATAGAAAGGGAACTGATGTTTATCTTCCCTTTCTATTGTTTATCTTCCCTTTATATTGACAATTTGTTAGACATGTTGTATGGATGCATCATTCTTGGCTCATTTTCACAAATATATGAGGTGAGCACTATCTTATAAGAGAGCTGATACACAAAGAAGTTGAATAACTTGCTGAAGGTCACAGAGCTAATAAGCCAGATTCAGCCCAGGTCTTCTAGTTCTGAAGCATATATTCTTCCCTCTAGAGTCTGGGCCAGGGATAACAGACTAGGGTGCAGCTTCCCAGACATTTTTGTAAAGAAAGTGTTACTGGAACACAGCCAAACCGACCCATTTAAGTGTTGTCTGTGGCTGCTGTTAGACTATAATGACAGAGATGAGTAGTTGCAAGGTACCATCTGGCCCACAAAGCCTAAAATATTAACTCTCTGCTTCTTTAAAGAAGAGTTTGCCAAGCCCAGTTCTAGAGCTAGGCTGTTCCATATAGTTGCCACTGGCCACACGTGGCCATTTACATTTAAAGTTACAACAGTATGGTGGTTACCAACGGGAAGGGGCTGGGAAATAGTCAAGGCCACAGAAGGTCAAATATATGGTGACGGAAGAAGATTTGACTTTGGGTGGTAAACACAATGCCATACACATAGATGATGTATGTTAGGACTGCACACAATCCTATTTAAAAACAAATAAATAATAAAAAGCTAAAACTATACATATAAATTAATTAAAATTAGGAAAAATTAAACATTCAGTTCCTCAGTTGTACTAGCCACATTGCAAATGCTCAATAGCCCTTTCTGCCTGGAAGCTCCCCACTTGTACAGTGCAGCTGGAGAAGGCCCCTGATCACAGAAAGTGCTGGTGGGTGCACTGCTCTGCTCTTGGTCAGCATTAAAATTAACATTCAGGTAGAGTTTGGGGAAATGAATAAAATGGAGGCTATTACTCTGATCTTACTTTTTGATCTGGTCTTCCCACTTAAGCACTACAACAACTTCAACAATAACAAAACACACTAACCTCCAATACATTCTTTTCTGTCCTTTCCCCATTTCCTACCCTGCTTTTTACATGTTCTAGTTTCTCTTTTCTCCTTGCCTCCTTTTCTCTCCCTGCTAGATGTTTCACAGTGATTGCTGGTAATGAGCACTACAACGTCAAGGCATGAAAATAAAAAGATCTTGCAGTTATTTACGAGTCTGTTTCAAATGTTATGCAAAATTGCCACCAACCAATTAGCATTCAATTACCCACTCAATTCATTTTTTGTCTTTCTTCTTCCTTAGTCTTAGTAAGAAAGGGACATTCACAAATACTTTTGCATATATTAACTCATCTAATCTTCATAAGAAACCTATAAGGTGAGTATGCTTGCCTTCATCTAAAGATGGGAAATTGAGGCACAGTGAAGAGAAGTTATCCAAGTCTCATTAAGTGAGGAACCTGTGATTGGAATCCAGGAATCTGTCCCAGAGTCCATGCCCTTATCACTATGATGAACGCCTTTTAACAGCATCGACGTTGATCTGACTTTCTCAATTTCCAGGTTTGGCTGGTTTGGAATGGACGCAGAAGAAGTAGCAAAACCACTGCTAAATTACTTGGACTATCAGTAGTCAGGAACACACCTATTTCTAATGATTTATCCTTTAAACATTTAGAGTACTTTTTAAAGATCCTGGCTTGTTTACATTTTGTTTTTCCTCGGATTCTTCTTTTACACTGACAAACTTGGCTTGAGAGGACAAAAAATGCCAGCTCTGAGGCCAAGGGGGCCAAGCCACGCTCACAAAAGCCTTGAGCCCTGGGGAAGTCACTTAGCTTCTTTCAAGCTCACTCTCATTGTCTGTAATATTTTTTTTAAAAATAACACATTGATTAAAAATTAGAATTAAATAGCACATTAAAGGAGTTTGCAAACTAACAAATGCCACGTAAGGAAAGGTTATGCTGGCTTCCTGAGGCCCCCAGAATAACCACTCTTATTGTTACTCTCATGGATTCTCTCTTATTATTACTCACTTACTCTGTGCCACCCAGATTCCACATCCCTGTCAGTTCACTCAACTCTTCTTAACCCCGTTAGGCAACCAACTCTATCACCTACGCAAACATACACCCACTGAAACACTTTTAGATGTACCTGTGCCTAGTGATACATTCTATATGAATGAGGATGAAAATGACTTGGAATCTCCATATGGCAGTGTTCTGTCAATAGAACTCTAACAGAAATTAGGTCACCTTAAACGCAGTCCCCTTTCCTCTCTAGATGCCATTTATATTCCTGTCAGCGCTTCACATAATGGATAGCCCTGCCTGGGAAGAGTTTAGTGCTTTTTTTTATTCTTCAGGGGAAGAATGCTATATTTCCCTTCCTCCTGCAATGATAGCTTTTCCCCAGCCACACTCCAGAAACAATCTCTCTGTCATGGAAATGTTGCCTTAGAGAGTGGTTCCAGGCCAAATGGAGAAGAAATAACATAAATTCTTCTAAAATAGCAGATTCTTGACATTTTTGGTTGGAGGCAATTTTATGAATTCTGTATAATTCATAGAGCTTTGAATAGCTCTCTCAAAAACAGTTTTCTTTGCACCCGAAAATTGTAATGTTAGCATACTTTAGTTTTAATGGTAAATAAGGCCATTTAGCCAGTCCATCAGGCATTGTTTTCCTCCGTTTCTTCTTTCTGTAGAAAGTGCACATTCTCTAAAATTACAAATTATTCGTGTTCTACCACCTCTACCTGTGTGACATTGGGAAAATCACTTAGTTTCTCCAAGCTTTGGTTTCTTCCTCTGGGGATAAATTTGGGATAATAATTGCACCAGCCTTGTGATATGTTTTGAGGATTAAATAAAATATATTAAGTGCTTTGTATGGTACTAGACACATTGCTCTCTGTATTGGGTACTTTTTGTCATAATAGTCATTATTTTTATTAACAACTTGGATGTTTATTTGCTGTTTCCCCTTGGGCTATGTGCTGTCCCCCTCTGCGGTAAGCTAACCAGTGCACCCGGGGACCGTGTCGCTTGGTCTGAAGCAGGAGAACGCGATGAGCTGTCTCTGTGATGCTCCCTTCTGTGCTGCTTTCCTGAGAGGAATTTCTGGGACCTTCATTTCACTATTTTAACTTAGTTCATCAGTTTGCCCTGAAGGGCACTCATTGAATAAGCTTGGAGTTTCATGGTCAGTATAAAAAAAATTGGAATAAGGTTACATTGGTTTAGGACGTTGCTTTTCTTTTTTCCAATTAAAATTATTGCTTCTCTTCTCCGCACAATCCAGTTTTTAAAGGATTGGGTAGATCGTTTCTGGCCTTACATTTGTCTTATATCACATCTAAGGTTATCTGCCTCAACCTTCTCAGGCAGGGTTCAGGATCTGAAGGAGGGGCCAATGCACAAATGAAAACACTATACAAGAAATATGAGCTTAGCAGGCATAGAGGGCCAGGGGGAGACCTCTTTCAACCTCTTTTTTGAAGAGGCACCCCTGAGACTGGGTCCTGTCTGCTTTTTATTCGGTTTTAGATACACATCTTGTCCTCTAGTGTTTCATGCAGGCATATCAAAGATAAAGTTTGGTAAACAGTAAAAGGATTATCAGGTTAAGGAATGCTTTGAGCCCAAGGTCCATCGGCTTTCCATGTTCCTTGGTGCACTGTCAGTATTGACAAGCGATGGCTTTCCGCAAGTATCAGGCAGTCTTTACAACCAGTAGTGCTCTAGGGATTTTAAACAGCAGAGGATTTAACACAGGGGATTGTTTGCAAAGTGTTGTAGGTCCCAGTGGAACCAGAGGAGGAAGGTGGTACCACCCTACACCCAGAGCACACATCTGGCCAGCACTGCTGAACAGCTGCCTCTGCCCTGAGCGACCTACCACTGCTGCTGAAATTTCTGGAACCATCACCAAAACCAAATGATGTCTCCCACCTTTTAATCTTGTGCATGTGCCTTCCATTGGCAAAACCTAGCTGCCAATACAGTTTGAGAAAATGTAGATTTCAGTCTTCTAAGCTTCATATTCAGGAGAGAATCTATAAGGGTGGGAGCTGACAACGAGAAACAGTGTCCAGGACACTCTCTTAAACATAATGAAGATCCAGGAGTCAGAGTTCATACAAAAGCAGAGTTTCTTCTTAATTAAAATTAATGCTTTGTATTTTCCCGCGGTCTATTCTCCATTCTTTTCTCTTCTTACATAATTGGCCTTCTCGGGAGAATTGTGCTGTGAGGAAACCCAAATCTTTGTTTTTAGCCATTACCTTTCTTCAGAGCCACAGTCCTTACACCTATCGATATACCAGTTAGACATCTCTACAGAACTGCCTTCTCAGGCTTCTCCTACTCAATCCAAAGTGAAATAAATTGTGCATGGGGACTCTGCTAATTCAGCACTCTACAAACACTAGATGGTTAGTTCCTTTCTCTTTGCCTTCAGCATTTTCCACTCAGAATTTTCTCATTTTACCCTTCCCTGCAACCTGGTTCCTCGTCCTGAATTCCTTCTTTTCATAAAAGGTATTAGCCACAATCTTTCAAAATCAAAACCTGTCACCTTAATTTTTATTTTATTTTATATACCACCCTTTATCTAATGTTATAAACGTCTGAATATTTCACAGGTTTTCCATTACTTTGAGTCTTACTACCTGTCCATCTATTAAATATACCTCACATTTAATTCCCCGGGTTCCATTCTTTCCTTTTGCCAGTTTGATTTGCTGTATGTGCTATCAACTCTGGTCATCACTCTTCTATTTAAGAACCTCTTCAGGCTCCCCATTAGACTCAGAAAAAATTTGTCTCCTTAATGTGGCATATCCACAGTGTTAGCTTCAACCCTTCTTCCTAGCACATCTTTCTCCCTGCATAGTTGTCTCTCAGTATCATGGGGCATTGGTTTCAGGACCCCCTGCAGACATCAAAATCACAGATACTCAAGTCCCTTATATAACACAACTCTCCCATGTAATTTAAGTAGTTTCTAGATTAAACGTAATATCTAGTACAATGTAAATGCTATG
Source organism: Murina feae (assembly GCA_004026665.1). Classification (NCBI taxonomy): domain Eukaryota; kingdom Metazoa; phylum Chordata; class Mammalia; order Chiroptera; family Vespertilionidae; genus Murina; species Murina feae. The sequence goes on from PVJC01026422.1 coordinate 16,286, forward strand.
TAAACTGTTCTTACACTTTATTGTTTAGATCAGGAGTGGACACACCTGTGGCTTTGGTAGATGGCCTCAGTCTCCTCCATGGAGTTGCACAGTTCTGCACTCCCAATCAGGGTTACCTGTTTCCAACTGAGATGCTATTAAATTTTTTTTTTGGGGGGGGGGGTCAATATAATAGTAAAAAAATATTATTTCAAGGTATTTCTTATTTGTATTATTTCACCATGTAATTCCAGGGTTAAGCAGGAATGAAAACAAAGATGGAGCCATGAACTGAAATAAGAAAATCAAGAGAGAGAGATCTCATTTAGGGGGAAAGCCTATGAGGTTAGCTTTTAACCTGTTGCCGTTAAGGACCATGAGAGATGCCAAAGGGAATGGCAGTCCTGGAGAACAGCAGGACTGCTGAATGGGGCCATTTGGAAGTAATCATCATGCCATTCGAATTGTATTTAAGCTGTGTTTTACTTGAACCCGGGTTCATGATAAATATCACTACAATTTGTCTTCCTTACAGTACTTTCATATGTTTCTTCCTCAAAAGTGAAATACCAAAGGACACGTGTTCTATGGAAGCCACACCATTAAGGACAGAGCGTGTAAGTCTAGCATGAGAGACAATGAGAAGGTGGTGTTTTTCATGTTTTTTTTTGTTTTTCCAGCCTGAGCTATCTAAGATATCTTATTTATTACAACTAAGTCTTTGTAGCAGTATTTCCCCAGGAAAGCTTCTCAGCAAACACAGGAGCCTGTTTATTTTTGTTAGCAGTAGATTGCTACTAGAAGATGTATATATACTGCACAGGCCCACAGTGTGGAATGATTTAAGGATTTCTACAATAGGAGAACCCTGAGTATTGTAGAAAAATATGAAAGTTACTTTAGAAAGAAGGAGGAAGGAGGTTTTAAAGTAGGCTCAGGGAGTCCAGGGGGCATAGGTCAGAGGAAGCCAATGAAAGTGTAGGTCAAGGCATTCAAAAGTAGGAATTGGACGCTATTTTCATCCCATCTCTCTTTTCTGCCATGTCTTATTCCACTCAAAGGCAATGACAGGAAATATGCAAGGAGTGACTGTTTGACTTCGATGAACCTAAATTAATAGCAAATCTAGATTAAATAGGAGTGACACAGCAGAAGTGCCAGGACTACTTATGCAAAAGTGATTTCAGAGTAGCCCCTTATTGCTGTGAGCACCGACTCTAGTCCTTCCTGTCCCAAGATTCTCTTCTACAGGCAGTGCCTGGTGCATAGTAAGTGCCCCCTGGCTGCCCTCTGAGTCTGCCATTTCACACCTACACTGAAGTATTGCCTCCCTGGAAGGTGCTGCCTCTACTCCTTACTTCAAAATCAGTCCTCTCTTCTCTCTTTCTTCTTCTCTTATTAAAACTCTTATCAGCAAAGGTGACTGAAAGCTCAATTAAACTGACACTAAAGTTAAATAAAATTAGCTGAAGTATAAGAGAAAAGAGATTTATTAATCCAGAAGCAACTCTAATCAAGGAAATGTTTTCACGAGAATGGAGGAGTTGGGGGTGAGAGAAGATGTCTCGTATTCCTTGCCCACTTTGGGGATCCAGCTATATCTTCTAACCAACCACCCTTCCAGCAAAGGAATAAAAATATAAAATAACATAAATGGAACTTGGTAATAGATACATACTAGGCAAGATTTTTCTAGGCAAAATGGAAGGATACAAGTAAACCAAGTTTAAAGGTGCATAAAAAGCATAATCGGTTAGTATGCAAGTACACACCATGAGCTCCTCAGTTATGGCCAAAGGAAAATGTGACTTAGCACATGGAAAAGAATGCACATCTAGTTTCTTATCTCTTACAAAAGCAGAAGTATAACGTCAGGAGACTTCAGCTAGGAGGCAAGGATTATTACAATAGTAGAAATTCTATGAATTTGCTCATACTTTTTTTCTGACTTAGAATATTAGCCTAATTTGGAAACATGGCTAGAAGTGTCTTATTAACTAATTTCAGTATTAAAAATTTTTGAATAAAAAATGCCTGTTGATCTAAGGCAGTCCATAGTTGAAGGATCTTGGAGTTTTCCTTGGTTTTAATTTAATAGATTATTAAAATATGCAAATGAAACAAGCAATAATCATTTTTGTTAATTTTGATAGGTGTCTCAAAATTGACCTATGTTAAAACTCTAAAAAAAAATTTACGTGGACAACTTACCAATTACCCACTCACTAGTTCCTAATTAAAAGAGGATCAGAATCAGAAACATTTGAGTCTAGGAATATCCACAGAATCAGAACACATAGTATAAAATGTTCATATTTTAAAGTATGTTTGAGTAGAGAAAAACACTGAAAGCCTTTTTGTCACCAATGTGACTATCAAGTGACTGCTGTTCTTGTTTTGGTTTGTGCCTATGCTTTTAATAGGTTACCACAAAACTCAAGATCCCTGTCCTGGTTCCTCCTGGGTAGATAAACTTTCTCAGTGCAGTCCCGAATGGTGCAAGAAGAGGGTCTAGCATTTTGTTTTCTATTTGATTAAAGCAAAGATTGCCAAAGTGAAGTAGTAGAGGTCTGAGTTCAAGAAGAAAACGTTAACACAAGCTCTGACTATTTTAGCTCCATGGTGGAGAGACTCTCTTGTCCCCTGCTGAATTTTTGGAGGCAGAGGGCCTTTGTCTCAGTGCTTCAAGGAATTGCTAAGCCGCTGCAGTATCCTTAGCCAAAAAGTAGCTGATAAAAAGCAATCTCATTTTACAAGACCTTTGTACCGAAAGTAAAAGAAGTAGTACAGGCCACAGCATGCCAACAGCAATCCCAGTTGAATTAGACAACTCACTTCCCTAGTACTGCCTTGATCAGGGTGTGCATCTTCCACAGGAAATCTCTCTACTATTGTAATCCCAAGATATTCCTTGTCAGGTGCGGTAGAATATTTTGTTTCTATATGGGTCCTACCTTCCTCCCCCAAATGACTTCTAGGAACTGAAAGACCTAGGCTCAACATCAGCCCCTATATTTTAGGGCTTTAGGGGCTGACAGAGAGTTATAAAACTCTGTAATAGTATACTGCTTGCATTTTGCAACTGGTGGCTGTTTTGGACTTTATGTGGTGACATCTTCTTTTGCCTCAAGAATATAAAGCATTTCTTCTGTGAGCATACACAATATCCTCACGGTGAGAGCGAGGTAGTACCTGGCACATAGAGAATACTCAGTAAACATTTGAATAAATAGAACAAATGAAAGACATAAACAAGCTTTGGACGAATTAAATACGCTGCTCTTTTTGTTTCAGAATAAAACAGATCTCTCAAACAAAATGTTTTGGTTTTTTTTCCACAAAGCATCTTCTTGACTAAGGAAACGTTTGTTCAGAAAACTATGTTTGGTTGTCTCACAAGTAGCCAGACCTGTCTCTTAGCCTGGTCCGTGTTGGGGACATACCTCCAGGACTGTGCGGTCCAGGCTTCACCATGACAGGATTTCTAATGTGAGTAGAGCTCATTGCTGAGTTGGCCCTCTGAGCTTCTAGAATTTTATATTCCTTAAAGCTCTATTGAAATAGACTTTAAGAACTTCTTTTTAAGTTTGGAAAAAATGGTTTTTACCTAAAACTCTTTCCTGATTCATGCCTTTGTCCTTTTGTATTAAGTTAAAGGGATTCTTCCAAAATGACAGTCAGCTACCCCCAAAATCGCTGGAAACACTTGCTTCATGTAGATGTTAAGTCTGAGGAGGCAACATAACTCCAGTGCTTTAAAAGAAACATTTCCTTCTTACAAAAAGGATTCTTTTACATTGACCATCTAGGTTGTTCTATTAAATTAGCTCTTCCTCTTGACCATGCCACCATCAATAAGACACAGGCAAATTGGTGGATTTCCATAGTTGTTTTTTTTTAAATGTATTTTATTGATTTTTTACAGAGAGGAAAGGAGAGGGGTAGAGAGTTAGAAACATTGATGAGAGAGATCATCTATCAGCTGCCTCTTACATGCCCCCCCCACCCCACACACACACACAAACTGGGAATGTGCCCGCAACCAAGGTATATGCCTGTGACCAGAATTGAACCTGGGACCCTTCAGTCCACAGGCTGATGCTCTATCCACTGAGCCAAACTGGTTAGAGCTCCATAGTTGTTTTGAACAAACCTAGGTTTAGTACTTAGTATGCCCTAGCCTTGTGCTGGATATTATACCATGGTATTTTTGTGTGTGTTTGTGTGTTTTAAAGCAGAGGGCATAGTGTCAGTCCACAAATACTTCATAATTTAATTTGAGAGCCAAGTTTATTTATGGAGACTGTATAATAGGATAGCAATCTTCTCAACTATGTAATGACAATTTATAATGATAATCCAAATACAATTTCTGTAAATCATGCATTTCCAGAATTAGATAGTGGAAGAGCTAAGCTGCACTCTTAGTCCTGATGGCATTCTGACACTGCAGGGTACTTCCTTGACTTCTGCCTAGTCATAGAGCTTGAGATAGATGGGCGATTCCTGCATAAGTGCTTGTGATTTGCATTTTGAAGCATGCCCTAATTATGATTCCATTTGTGTGTTTGACAGAATATTGCTTTCAAGCAAGATTAATAGCAATTGTCTGTTTTTTTAAGGGGCTGCAGTCTTGCAGTGATATCTGGAATACTCGATGGATTCACATTTGTGCCAGCCATGTATATCAAGGACCACAGCAAGAGAGATGATAGTATATACACAGGGGCAAGCCAGTATGGTAAGAGTAAAACGTTATTATACTTTAACAACAAACTTAATACCTAATTTTCTACTTAATAAAGGTAAAGGGGTTAAGCAAAATAACAACAAAATAACCCACAAAACTCATAAACACAGACAACAGTATGGTGCTTACCAGAGGGAAAGGGGCCGGGTTGGCGGTGTGGAAAGATAGAACAGGGTATGGAGGGATAAATGGTGATGGAAGGAGACTTGACTTGGGGTGTTGAACACACAATACAATATTGAGATGATGTGTTATCCAACTGTACACCTGAAACCTATATAATTTTATTAAGCAATGTCACCCCAATAAATTTAATTAAAAAAGGAATATGATCATAGTAAATACTGGTACATACATTTGATCTTACTTCTTCATTGCAAAGTGGTGCATTAGAAAGGCCGTAAAGATTAAAAGTAATAAAGGGCTGTTTGAGTATTTTCATGTGATCTTTAAAATAAAAATATAATCTTTAGTCAGCATTCAACTCCTTGGATCTTAACACATGGTTTCCAGCTTTACACTAAGCTTTGGAGATTATTTTCTGTTAGATGACCTGTGAGAAAATATGTGTTCTTTTTTAAAAAACACAAAAACAAACAACAACAAAAACACACAACCTAAAATCCAGTACATAGTACTTTAAAATCAAGAAATAGGTATATACTAAGTATATGCTTCCTAAAAGTCACAGTACAGACTATTTAATCAGAGGATATTACTTTCTAAGCATTGAAAGGGCCAACATAACACTCCCTAATAATCTGCTTATAGAGATAGAATTATTTCTTAGGCATAAATTCAACACTGTGTGCAATAGCCTTGTGGAGGCTCAAAAGGAGATGAAAAGGTGTTGGAACATGGCTTACGCCCATGAAGTGATAAAAGAATGAGATCATGGGTAATAAAATTCTAAATTGGATGGTACAGAAAGTCAATATGGTCGATGTTCAAATAAGGGAACGTTTGGAGGGCCAAAGTCATGGGGGAAAGACAGGTAGAAAGGCTAGGACTTTAACTTTCCATGAGCAGATAGACTTTGAATAGATACCATAGTTGCTTTGTTCCTTTTTATATTCAGCCCCATGAACAGTATTCAAACCTTTAACTTCTCCCTTTTCTTGTAGATTTTATACAAATACTTCTCATATTTTCACTCTTTTCATTTTTAAAGGATAAAAACAAAGATAGAATAACACATAGGATAAATTAAAAGAGAAAGAAAAACAAGAGTGAAAAAAATAAAATGGGACCAGAAATTAGTCTAAAAACTGTACTACACTTGTACACTTGAGAGAAACAAACCACAAGTCTGGCTCTAAGATTTCTTATAGCCACAAGGGAAATCAGATCAGTCCCACGATTTAGCAAACACTAGACAGAAACAACTAATTGTTCAGGAATACAGTTGCCCTTGGTACTGGGACATAATAAACAATGTTCTTGACAATTTCTTTTCATAAATAGTGCAGTCAGCTCTCCGGGACCTTTCTTATGACAACTCAAATACTAGTATAGTCTGAAAGGAACACAGCTTATTAAAAAATAATTCTAGGAGGTGGGCATAATTTTTATCTCATTTATTTAACAAACACATAAGTTGCACATGCTCTGCTAGGCACTGTTCTAAGCACATTACAATAGTAGCTCATTTGTAGCAATGTTACTGGTGGAATTGCATTATAACAACATTACTGGTTGAACACTTAATTATTCTTCTTTTAAAATATCCTTTTTTTGATTTTAGAGAGGAAGGGAGAGGGAAAGAGAGAGACAGAAACATCAATGATGAAAGAGAATCATTGATTGGCTGCCTCCTGCACAACCCACACTGGGGACTGAGCCCACAACCCTGAGCATGTGCCCTTGACCGGAATCAAACCTGGGTCCCTTCAGTCCCCAGACTGATGCTCTAGCCACTGAGCCAAACCAGCTAGGGCCTGTTAATTATTCTTGTTTTATAACTGAAAAATTAAGACAGAAAGAGATTAGGAAATTTACCCAAATCTCAAAGTTAGCAAGTAGTGGATGGAGGATTACCCCGCAGCCGGCCTGTGCTTTTCATTGTTAGGATATGCTGCCATTTGAGGTAGTGCCTAGATGGGTGGGGGTGGTATTCTTATGTGACCCAGAAGTAGCACTTAATATTTTTGAAGCATACACAAGTTGGCCAACAGTGTGTAGAGGACTGCATTGATATGTGTACTTTAATATTCCTGCTAACTCTAGAGCGTGAATTTTTCAGGAGGGGAACATGTCTTGTAAATGTGTGATGTTTGTGTGTGTTTCAGGATTTCTGTCAGGAATACTTTGGGCAATAGCCCCCTGCTGCTGGTTCGTCGCTAATCACTCTCTCAGCACTGTGGTCAGTTTTCCCATGATCACTGCTGTAAGTAGCCGAACTGTTTCTCCACATTTTTGTTTTTCAAATGTAAGTATAATTTTTCTGAAGCATTCTTAGTGAATCACTAGGACTGTTACGGAGTTTGATTTTTTAAGGACAATTCATATGATAGAGATTCATGTAGATTAGAGGTGGAAAACCTTTTTTCTGCCAAGGGCCATTTGGATATTTATAATATCATTTAATGAGCCAAACAAAATTATTAATTTAAAAATTAGCCTGCTATATTTGTTCAAACATTTAATTAACCCACCCCTAATGCCTTGGCAGGGCCAGACCAAATGATTTTCCGGGCCCCACCCCTGATGTAGATAAACTGTTACCCTCTAATCTCATGTCCCTGAGTGCTAAGGGAACATTGGGTTACTTCATTTTAGCCGGTTTATTAATTTTTTATATACTTGCAGTGTTTGATGGGTCTTTTACCTACTGTCATTTTGGATACATTATAACTTGCTACTTATAACAATATCCACCTCTATATAACAGTTTATAAATGTAAAATGCTTTGGTATCATCACACTTGAATCACATGACAACCTTGTGAAACAGAAAGTATTTCCTACTCCTCTTCATAGGGAACTTCAATAGGGAAAGCTTTCA
>PVJC01026423.1:0-23981 GCA_004026665.1 Murina feae
CTCCTGCACACTCCCTACTGGGGATGTGCCCACAACCAAGGTACATGCCCTCGACCAGAATTGAACCTGCAGGCCAACGCTCTATCCACTGAGCCAAACCGGTTAGGGCTTACACATTATATTTAAGTAGGTTACAGGGACATTCCTGTGACTGACTGCTGGAGTTACATCCTTTGCACCCACTAATGGAGGTACAATTGCCATGGAAAGTGGGCACAAGGTCTAGACATGTGGCTGTGAAATTAGCCAAAGGAAACCAGAAATATTCTCTGGAAAACTGGCTAGATTTGTGAATGGCTCTATTGTTGTACTGTTGGGTGATACTACAGTGATAGTAACAGTGGTCAGTAAAAAATCTTCACCCTCTCTGCTCATGCCATTGGTTGACAATAGACAGAAAGCTGACAGCAAGCGGAATTCCCACATGCTCTCTCAGAAGGGAGTTTGGTTTCTCTGGAAAAAAAAACACACACAAAAAAAACCCCACAGTTGCAAGTGAATAACAGATGGTTCAATTAAACATCTCTTTCCAGCTGACTAGTTTTACATAGTATCTTTGTAACTTTTTGTAATAGATGGTAACAATAGAGCTTTTGTATCCCTCTTGTTTTGAGATATTTCTTGGAATGAGTATTGATGTGGAGATATCATTAGGAATGAATGATGGAGAATGTGTTAACACAATATACACATGCAAAAAAAAAAAGTCTCCTTACACTTTAAATTGGATGGATTTCCCAAGCACCAAAAAGTCAGATTGTCATGTTGGAAGCGTCTGCAAAAAATGTGGTGCATCAGGCCCTGGCCAGTTGGCTCAGTTGGAGCGGCAGGCTGTGCCCTCAAAAGGTGAAGGTTTGATCTCAGACGGCGCACATGCCTGGGTTGCAGGTTCCATCTGAAGTCAGGGTGCACAGGGAAGGCAACCAATTGGTGTTTCTCACATCAGTTTATCTCTCTCCCCACTTTCTCTCTTTCTCTAAAATCAAATTTTTAAAAAGGTGTTACATCAGGATTCCTGTCATGACATCAAAGTAGTTGTGACACCTACCCAACAAATAGTTTAGGCTATACAGCAATGAGTAAAAGAAGCTGGGGTTACCAAGCAGTTAAGTCAGATGTTATATAATGCTGTAAAAGAGACTGTGAAATATTGTCATATATTCCCCTTGCAAAGATTATTTTGTTTTAATTTTAGACATTTAAAAATTTCCAGAGATAAAGCTATCAGCAAAGTAATATTGGATACCGAGGAAAAATTTCTACAGGCCATCCCTTATGAATAGAATCTTTCAATACCATTTCTCAGGAAAATTGTTTTGAATGATTACAAAAGGTATGATGGTTGAGATATGACTGCACTTCAGAATATAAATTGATAGGCTGATATGTTTAAAACTCTTCATAGTTCAGCACTATTTTAAGGACAGTTGCTAACATTTTGTATTGTCACGTTAGATTTGTTAGAATTCACTGTGAAGTCCTATTTTATTACAATAGCTATAATGGGATAAGAGGTACATGTTTTATGCTATACTATGAGGTTTCTACTTACATAACTAATGGGTTGACAAAGTCATTTGTATAGATTCAAGGGAACATGAGCATGGTGTTCTGGCAGACAAAGCTTTCTGTGCTATTGTTCAGAGAGTTTGCTTTCTCAGTTAGAGCAACAGTCGAGGTACTTGAATCAAACGGGTCATCACCTTCATAAGTGCTCTCTAGTAGAACTCTCTGTGATGATCAAAACATTCTACATCTATCTTCATTGTCAGTCAAGACGCTAGCCACCAGCCACATCTGTCTCTGGAGTGTCTAAAATGTAGCTAGCATACCCCAGAAACGGAATTTTTAATTTATCTTTTTAATTTTATTGATTTTTTACAGAGAAGAAGGGAGAGGGATAGAGAGTTAGAAACATCGATAAGAGAGAAACATCGATCAGCTGCCTCCTGCATACTCCCCACTGGGGATGTGCCTGCAACCAAAGTACATGTCCCTGACCGGAATCAAATCTGGGACCCTTCAGTCTGCAGGCCGATGCTCTATCCACTGAGCCAAACCGGTTAGGGCTAATTTATTTATTTATGTTTGAATTTGAATAGCATATGTGACTAACAATTAATTATTGGATAATATAAGGCAAAAATATTGACTTGTAGTGGAAGTTTAGAATTCATGAATGCAGGGGTTCCAACTGCATCTGCTGGTGATGTGATTAAAAAAAAAAAAACGCTCCTGAGAAGGATAAAATAGGATATTGTCATTTATTGACAGAAATAATGGGGACTGAAGATTAAAATGGTGATAGAGATTTTGAAATAGCTGACATCAATAAAGGAATAGCTGTAATGCATCTCAATACCAAATTTCCAGGGACACAAATAAAAACTTAATGGAGGCCATTCAACAAGCTTCGGTCACAAAGGAGAATATATAACAGGTCATGAACACACTTCAAAATATCCAGCATCTGGAAAATAAAACAGTAGACACTGTTCAGATTCCATTATAAAAATGATCCAAGTTTCTTGGAACAAGGAGATGCAATTTTTAAAGCTTCATAGAAAGAGGAGTAACTGTTCATCAGTCAGGGGAAGAAACACTTTCTATACTTGCACACAGTGCCATGCAGGAAGTAAGAGACTTCACTCTGAAATGCACACAAATAATCAAGGCTGCCATTAGACTCTAAAGCAATTCGCACTGCACAGCAACTGACATCAGAGGCACGCATGATTGGAGAACTTCAAAATATCCAGGGTGATCTGCATGGCAGAACATATTTGCCAATGATATCACCGATAAGGGTTTAATATCCAACATTTACAGAGAACTCATACAACTTAACAAAAGGAAGATAAACAATCCTATCAAAAAATGGGCAATGGACCTAAATAGACACTTTCCAAAAGAAGACATACAGAAGGCAGAAAGACATATGAAAACATGCTCCAAGTCACTAATTATATGAGAGATGCAAATCAAAACAACAATGCAGTATCATCTCACACCTGCCAAAACGGCTGCCATCAACAAAACAACAAATGACAAGTGCTGGAGAGGATGTGGAGAAAAAGGAACCCTTCTGCACTGCTGGTGGGAATGCAGACTGGTGCAGCCACTATGGAAGACAGTTTGGAGTTTCCTCAAAAAATTAAAAATGGAACTCCCATTTGACCCTGTGATTCCACTCCTGGGAATATATCCCAAGAAACCAGAAACACCAATCAGAAAGGATATATGCATCCCTATTTCATAGCAGCACAATTTACCATAGCTAAGATTTGGAAACAGCCTAAGTGCCCATCAGCAGATGAATGGATTAGAAAGCTGTGGTATATCTACACAGTGGAATACTATGCTGCTGTAAAAAGGAAGGAATTCTTACCATTTGCAACAGCATGGATGGAACAAAATATCCAGGGTGGTCAATGGAAACTTAATCTGACTGTCCTATGTTTAGAAATTAGCCAAGAAATGCAGGTGAAAAATTTGGATGCTATCTGGCTGGTGTGAGAAAGAGGCATTGTTATAAAGTAGTTCAAGTTTCTGTTACAATTGTCAAAACTCTGTGTGATAGAAGCAGTATAGTAATAGAAGAGGTAATCACATACTGATTAGTTAATTCTTCTTTCCCATGATTTCTTAAATAATTATTGGGTAGAATTCATGCTAAAAAGACAACTTTTCAGGAGTGCCATCTTTGGGTATGAATATTCTATCTACAGTAAATATGCACTAATATTTTATTAAAAGTTAAATAAGAATTAATATTAATAGACACAAAATTAATAAAAACATAGGCAGTGTGAAAATAGTACATATTTTTATGAAAATATTTGAACCAGTGATGAATTTCTATAATTGAAAATTAAGTCATTCCAATAAAAAGAACAACAAGGAGGTTTAGAGAGAAGAGTAAATAGCTGGAAAAAGTATTACACTGGAAAAATGGATGTAAGAAAATTTTTAGAGAATAATAAAGAGAAAGGGATGAAAAAATATGAAAGATGAGTTAGGAAAAGATAAAATAACAACAAATTGTCCTTGAAATGATTCATCCTCTATAATTCAACATAATTTTCTTAGATGCAAAAGAAAAAACAATCTAATAATTCAACATTTCAAAAGGGAAGAGGAAATAACCTACTATAAACAAAAGTCAGAAGAAAAAACAAGCAACAAAATTAGACCCTGAAGGACCAAGAAATAGTAATGACCAGAAAGTTTAAGAAAATAAAAACATGAAACCACAAAATAGGCAAGCAGTAAGATTTAAAATAAAGCAAATCTGAGAAATAAACCAGAAATTTAGAAGTAAATACACTTAATACAATCTTTTAAAAGGACTCTAAAATTCTTTCCCTGACATTAAAAAATTAATTAGTAAATTTGACTGCTTTTTTTTTCAGTACCTAAAATGCAATCTGTTAGTTTGTGGATGGAACTTATTATTTTATTGTGTCATGCACTGACCAGCTGTTAATTTATATTAAGCCAGGTATATTTGTTTAAAAATAGCAAATTATTCAGAAACTATCAGAAATATCCTCTGCTCATTCCAATGAAATTCCATCGTAGTGCTTTCTGTTAATTGCCCCTGGTTTTGTGTAAGAAAACAGATGGACTTCATGGCTGAAAGGAAAAATTATGTATTCCAAAGTCAATTTTAGCAGAAATTTTCAAAGAAAAAAAATGCATGAAAACAGTAGTCAAAGGCAAAAATTATATGAAATTTATACATTATTATTGTAGGTCAGACATAAATATTTTTAAAGTTTATAGGTAGAAATGCATTCCAAATCACTTGATATTTGTAGGGAAAGACAAATTTGTAAATTGATGTTACCTACAGTTCCATGCTTTTGTTAATCCTCACCTGAAGATATGTTTCCATTGCTTTCTAAAAAGAGAGTGGAAGGGAGAGACACAGAGAGAGAAACATCAATGTGAGACACATTGGATTGATTGCCTCCCTCACGAGGGATCAAGGCTGAAACCAAGGTACATGCACTTGACTGGAATTGGAATTGAACCTGGGATCCTTCAATCCAAGGTCCGATGCTCTATCCACTCAGCAAAACTGGCTAAGGCTAGAGTCGTTCCATGTTTTTTAACTACATTATATTTTCTTGGTTTTTAGATTTGTTATTCTGTTAAAAAACAAAACATGTTTGTTTTGAGCTATGTATTTTTATCAAGGTTCTTTATCAAGGTTTGAGGAAATTTTCATATTAAAGGATGACTAAGCATGTCCTTCTCTTATTCACACTTTTCATGAGACAGATGAAATATTTTGTAAATTTCAAACATATACACCATCTGGCTTTGGTCACACAATTCATACACTGAAAGGCAGTGCAGTTACATGATTAAAAGAGACCGACCTGGAGTCAGATATACTTTCTTTTCTCCCACAGGCTGCGTGAATATGGACAAGTTATTTGCTATCTCTGGTCTTCACTTCTTTGTAAAATGAGAACAATACTTATGTACAAAGTTGTAATATGTATGTGGTAAGTATAGAAAGCTGTTAACCTAATCATACCACAGTACATCCATCTTTAAGAATTGAACATAAATTAGTAACTGGTTAGGTGTTTTTTTTTCTTATGTATAGAGAACCATAGTATTAATCAAAATCCATCCTATAAAAAAGGAAGAATTTTTTCACTAGTCTAGTCTCTTTTCTGAGTTGATGCTAGTTCATGTAATGACCACTAATGAAACAAGTGCTGTGGGACATAAAGCAGGAGACTGTTAACTTGATTTTGAAGACAATAAAAGGCTTCAACTAAAAAAGACAAATTATTTGAAAAAATTACCTGATTTGCCAAATATTTAATGATGTGGGCACCAAACCAATGGAAAGGTTTTGTATTCCTCCATTTTAAATTGTAGAATCTAGAAATAGACAAAGCTTTCTACTGAGAGTAAGAAATAGTAAGTTCAATATATTGTAGTTTCATGTGTTACATTTTCAAGGAATGCTTCCATACAATTAATTGTATTGTGTGTGGTGATGTGCTTGTGGTCCCAGGCCTTTTTTACACTTTGGGGATTTAAGTTAAATTAGGATGTCCATCACCTCAGGTATTAAGACCCTTCTTTCATGGTGATCATAGCAACACTGCTGATGTTGAGGGCCATCTTTTGGATGTTAAATACCTCTGCCTAACGTAGCGGTTCTCAACCTGTGGGTCGCGACCCCTTTGGGAGTCGAATGACCCTTTCACAGGAGTTGCCTAAGACCATCCTGCATATCAGGTAATTACATTACGATTCATAACAGTAGCAACATTACAGTTATGAAGCAGCAACGAAAATAATTTTATGGTGGGGTCACAACATGAGAAATTGTATTTAAAGGGCCAGAAGGTTGAGAACCACTGGCCTAATATGATCCTCATATGTTCTCCTAGATGAAATATCTCTGTAGGCTGCATAAAACATAAAAAATGGACTGGACAAAAAAAATTAAAGTGCTTTTCTCAGGATTTGCTTCTATATTGATTGACTATTAACTGTAATTATATATACCAGCTCTATGTAAGAGATACACCAGGTGAGCCACATATGTAATTTCAAATGTTAGCCACATTTTAAAGTAAAAATAAACAAGTGAAATTAATTTTAATACAACATATCTAAAACATAATTTAATATATAATTAATATAAAAACCTTATTACAATATTTTTATTCTTTTTTCATATATCTTTAAAATCTGGTATTTTGTATTCATATTACATGTCAATTCAGACTAGCCACAGTGTAAGTACTCAATAGACTTTTGTGGCTTCCGTATGGATAATAAGAGTGCATATTGCTAATCTGCCTTAAGGAAGAACATTGTTACACAGGGAAAGACACTTTCATTCTAGAATTTGTGATGGGTTATGACTTTTATTTTATATGTACTTTCCAAAATATATAAACTGGGCGAGGGTTGCTTAATCTAGAACATGATATTTGAAAATCAATAGGTGACCACCTAGAGCTTTGTAGCATTAAGATCATATCTGTATAATTTCCAATTAAAATTACTCTGAAAGGAAAATTCATATATTAGACCTGAGGACACTCAAGATAGAAGCATAATTGTCTCAAATGTCTCAGAAGAGCAACACAAATGCTCTTTGTTCAAAGGAAGTTAATATTTTAAATGTATGTTGAGGACTCCTTTGTTTTCATTTAAATCCAACGATAGGATATCATGTCTGCTGAGGACTGACTTACGTTTCCACCCTGAGAAGCCTCAATGCCCAGTTCCCTCATTCTGTGATTGTAATCCTGTATCTCATTCCCCTTGTGCAACAAGCCCCCCACCTAAACAGTTGCAAGTCATTAGGAGTTCATCTCCATTCAACCTTCCAAATCTGTGCCAAGATTGCTACCAGAGGGCCAAGCAGCTCTTAGCTGTCTGTCCATCTGGGCTGAGCTGCACAGGCAGGCTTCACTGAGTCTTTCCCTCCATGACAGATTCTGAGTATCCGACTTCTTATTGGATTTCATTTTGGTGACTCTATTGCTTCATTAGAGAAATAGGGACTAGCATATGAAAAATGTCTGTAGTGGAATCACATTACTAACATGGATATTTCATGTCTTAATAGCCATCTTGGTCACAATTTACAATATATTGTCAGCTGTGCAATAAATTTTTCAATAAATATATTTCTCTCATGCAAAATTATCTTATTTTTATTCTTTGAAAATTTATCATAAATATGGGAGAAGATAATATATTAAACAGAACAATATTTAAAAATTGGACATAGTTTTTGTGTTAACAAACTACAGACAATTAATTGATTTTAAGATATACTAAGGGGTGGTTTTCATTACAAGAAATCTGTTTTCTCCATGGTTTTGAAGAATTGTATCTATGACCTTGTACTATTCAAAATATAACCTGAAATCCTCCACTCTGTTCTATAAAAACAAATCATAAATAACCATCAGGCAGTATTTACTCTGTGACCTTATCAAGCCACAATACCTAATGATAGATGACCTAAAGGTGAGAGATAGTTTGCCTTAAGGAGCTGTTTACAAGTGATTACCTAATCATCTTTTAATTCCTATAAATTTCTGTCTTAGCATATAAATAACTTAAATAAATGCCAAAGGTTCATAGATAGAAATGACATATGCTATATTTTTTGACTTTTGAGGACTTCAGAAAGTAATACAATATCCAAATGACAATGGGGACATTTTATATTAGTATATTGGGAGAATATCTTTCATTGAACACTTATGTTCTTCTATTTAATTGCTCCTCCCATCTTACATGTCAAAATAAAAGAAATGGAATCTAATTCTGCACTGTATCAGACCCTAAAAGTGGGATATTAAGTGGTCTGAATATACCAGAGAAGAGACTAAACAATTGGAACAGCTAGTTTGAAGATGCACTTTCCTCATGCAACTTTCAAAGGGAAACAATGTCATTGGATAAAAAAGACAAAGCCATTTAAAATACTCCCAAAATTTAGAAACAAACACATATACATATAAGTATACGTGTATCTATCATGAACAAATTGTGTGTGTGTGTGTGTGTGTGTGTATATATATATATATATACTAGGGGCCCAGTGCACAAAAATTTGTGCACTCGTGGGGTCCCTCAGCCCAGCCTGTGCCCTCTTGCAGTCTGGGACCCCTCAAGGGATGTTCACCTGCTGGTGTGCCTGGTCAGCCTGGGTGAGGGGCTGACGGCTGTTTGCAGGCTGACCAAGCACCCCAGTGTAGACCCTCACCTAATTAGGGTGTGGCAAGCCTGGATGATGGGCTTAGGGCCATTTTCAGGCTGGCCACAGTCCCTTCAGGTTTTGGGTCCCTACTGGGGTACCTGGCCAGCCTGGGTGAGGGGCTGAGGGCTGTTTTCAGGCTTTCAGGCTGCCCACAGCTCCCATTGACCCAAGGTCCCAGCAAGGCTGGCTGGAATCAGGTTTCTGGGGTTTATTTATCTTCTATAATTGAAACACTGTTGCTTTGAGCCAAGGCCTAGGCAGGTAAGGAAGCTCCTATTTGCTTCAGCTCCGTGGCTTCTAAAATTGAAACATTGTTACCATGAGCAGCGGCTCAGCCAGCCTAGGCAGGCAGTTTCAATGGAAGCCTGCTGTTTACTCTAGCTCTGTGGCTGCCGGCCGCCATCTTGGATGGGTTAATTTGCATACAGCTGCTCTGATTGGCTGGTGGGCATAGCTTAGGCATCTTGGAGAGATGGTTAATTTGCATATTACTCTTTTTTTAGGTTAGATATTCCTCCTCTCCAGACTGATGGCTGTCAGGAGGTGAATGGGGTGGGAAGAGGAAAGGGATTAAGCAAAGAAAAAAGAAAAAAGAAAAACTCATGGACACAGACAACAGTACAATGGCTGTTAGATGGAAGGGGGAAGGGAGACAAGTAGGAAAGGGTAAAGGGTAAAAGGGTGCTAAATGGTGATGAAAGGAGACCTGACTTGGGGTAAATACACAATACAATATCCAGATGGTATTGTATACCTGAAACCTACATACTTATATTAACCAATGCCACCCCAATAAATTCAATAAAGAAATTTTTAAAATAATTTTTTAAAATAGCACTAATGCTGCAGCACGCACCAAGTAAAGCACTTTGTCTTTTAAGGTCACTGTTTATTTTAGATCACTTGGGAAACTACTGTTTGCCTGTCTTGAATGACTTCCATGAAATCAGCATTCAGCAAGCTTGGCTTCCTGGCAGACAATGGCACATTCAGCTCATATGTGAGGAGAGAGGTCTCTCCAATGAAAGTGGGGCGCAGAGAGTGGGAAAAGTGGCAGCTCTGGTACAAAGGAGCAAAGAACGGTGGTGATTCATGTGGACGGTGGGAGAGAGAAGCTTGCCTCCATGCCTGCCACAGTAGAGATTTCTCAACTGGCACTTCGTTGGCAGATAACCCACCAAGGCACTGACCTTGGCAGTTTTATAGAGGTATCCCTTATGTGAAGAGGAACTGTTTTTTAACAATGTCTCCAATATGTTTTTCCCCTCTTAGGGAAAGGGGGGGATGTCTGGAAAAGCATATTTTATTTCTTCATGTCCCCCTTTATCGCTCATTGCAGGGGCAACATTGATAGCTCATTGTGGAAAATGTCCTATATGGACAATGTGTTCTTCATAGTCCTTGAAAAACATGTAAATGACATTTAATTATAGGACACAATAGCAATGGCTTTTATTAGCTCACTGCCTTTTTCTTTCGATTGAGGACCGTGGCATAACTGGTTCTCCCTAGTAACCTTTTGTGAATGATCAAGTCTGCTAGGTGGTCTCATTCCCAACAGGGCCGTCTCTAACTGGAATGCAGGATTCTGTCCAAGTGGCCCTTGTTTCACCCACACGCCACATCATAAAGTGGCTGGGATGGTGGCCTTCTTGCTTCCATTTATATGACTATCAAAGCCTGTAATTTGTTATTCTCAGGACTCATTACAGACAAACCGAGGTGCCACCCTATATATGGTGCCTCATGTTTGAGGAAGAGAAAGGCATTAATAAAGAGAGTAGCAAGGATTTTAATACTCACATAGTGAGAAGCATTAAATCAGTGGGAGAAAACAAAAAATGAAAATCTAACCTTGTTTTTTTATGATTATAAAAGCATCAGGAACTGTCCCAATACTGAGGGTGGAGGATGGGGAAGTATATTTGAAAAATGTGCATGCCTGAGCATGCATAGTGGGCTGCCAGCTGAGACTGGTGGTAAGCCCATTCAGAAATTTCAAGTCATAGCTCCTTTGAGAATAATGTGCTATTGTGCCTGCTAGCTCCAAGTCAGCAGTAGCTTTTTCCCTTCCAGTTGGCATCAGGACTAGTGGTGAATCGCTTGCCTCTTCATATTTTTGCTCTTATTTTGTTGGAGATTACTGACCATGAGAGATGGCTGCATACAACTGGCAAAAGCAGAAAATAGCTGCTCCAGAGTAAAACAACAGGAAGAAAAAGTCAATATTACGCTTTGCCTTAGGTTTGCAGCGAAGCTAGTCAATTATTCTTGCTCTGGAGTGGGAAATCAGTTTCCTATTTTGTCCCTCAGATATCATTGTCTTTACTCACAATAGCAAGATCATATAGAAAATCAAGGAAAATTGTTTCTACAGAACTAGCAAATACTTATAAGCTAGACTGAATATGGCTTCATTTTTAAAAGGTTTTGAATAATAAAATATTATTATATATATTATATTTATTTATACCTTATATGTCCACTATATATATATCTGTATAGCATTGTATACTTTCTATTTTTAGGAGTTATCATGATTTTAATTAACCAATTATTAATCATTTATCAACAGTCTTTCTTGCTAAATTAACCCCTGAGAAAACAGGGAGAGGTCCATTTTTTTAAAAAAATTATATTTATTGTTGAAAATTTGTTTTTTTATACCCATCCAATTAATTTTTTTCCAAGTAAATATGTGTTTTGTTTTATTTTATTATTGTTTAAAGTTTTACATATGTCTCCTTTTTCCCCATTGAACCCCTCCCCCAGGCAACTCCTACCCCCATAAGCAAGCCCCCACCACCCCAGTATCTGTATCCATTAGTTATGCCAATATACATACATACAAGTCCTTTGGTTGATCTTTAACGCTTGCCCCCCCCACCCCTGCCATTTGTCTCTGAATATCTTTTTGTTCATCAGTTTATGTTGTTCATTATATTCCACATATGAGTGAGATCATGTGGTATTTATTTTTCTCCGACTGGCTTATTTCGCTTAGTATAATACTCTCCAGTTCCATCCATGCTGTTGCAAATGGTAAAAGTTCCTTCTTTTTATAGCAGCATAGTATTCCATTGTGTAGATGTACCACAGTTTTTAATCCATTCATCTGCTGATGGGCACTTAGGCTGTTTCCAAATCTTAGCTATGGTGAATTGTGCTGCTACGAACATAGATAAGGATGCATGTATCCTTTATTATTGGTGTTTCTGGTTTCTTGGGAGATATTCCTAGGGGTGGGACTACTGGATCAAATGAGAGTTTCATTTTTAACTTTTTGAGGAAACTCCATAATTTTTTCCCAGTGGCTGCACCAGTCTGCATTCCCACCAGCAGGGCACAAAGGTTCCTTTTTCTCCGCATCCTCTCCAGCATTTGCCATTTGTTGATTTGTTGATGATAGCCATTCTGACAGGTGTAAGATGGTACTCATTGTTGTTTTAATTTGCATCTCTTGGATGATTAGTGACTTTGAGCATGTTTTCATATCTCTCTCGGCCTTCTGTATGTCCACTTTTGAAAAGTGTCTATTTAGGTCCTTTGCTCATTTTTTATTGGATTGTTTATCTTCCTTTTGTTAAGTTACATGAGTTATCAGTAAATGTTGGGGATTAAACTCTTTTTCTGAAATAGCATTGGCAAATATGTTCTCCCATGCAGTGGGTATTGTTGAAAGTTTTACAGGTGTCCTTTTCCCCTCCCTGCATTGACCCTATCCACTCTGCATCTGTATAACCCCAGGCCTTCACTGCACTGTTGTCTGTATTCATAGGTTATGCATATAAATTCTTTGGTTGATCTCCTCTTCTGGGATTAGTCAATCTGTCCCATGTTTCCATGTGTCTGGATCTATTTTGTTCATCAGTTCATTTTATTCATTAGATTCCACATATAAGTGATATTTTTTCTGACTGGCTTATTTCGCTTACCACAATACTCTCCAGGTCCCTCCATGCTGTCTCAAAGGGTAAGAGAGACTTCTTTTTTATAGCTGCATAGTATTCCACAGTGTAAATGTACCACAGCTTTTGTCCACTCATCTACCCACTTGGGCTGTTTCTAGATCTTAGCTATTGAAAATAGTGCTGCTATGAACATAGAGGTATATATATTCTTTCTGATTGCTGTTTCAGGATTCTTAGGATATATTTCTGGAAGTGGGATCACTGGGTCTAATGGCAGTTTTAATTTTAATTTTTTGAGGAAATGCTATACTGTTTTTCCATAGAGGTTGTACCAGTCTGCATTCCCACCAGCAGTGTACTAGGGTTCCCTTTTCTCCACATCCTCGCCAGCACTTGCTGTTTGCTGATTTGTTGTTGGTAGCCATTCTGGCAGGCGTGAGGTAATGCCTCATTGCTGTTTGAATTTGCATCACTCTGATGATTAGGGACTTTAAGCTCTACTTAGGTCCTTTGCCCATTTTTTTAAAATATGTTTTTATTGATTTCAGAGAGGAAGGAAGAGGGGAGAGAGAGATAGAAACATCAATGATGAAAGAGAATCATTGATTGGTTGCCTCCTGCACACCCCCTACTGGGGATCAAGCCCAAAACCCAGGCATGTGCCCTTGACCAGAATTGAACCCAGAATCTCTCAGTCTGGAGCCAATTCTCTATCAATTCAGCCAAACCAGCTAGAGCCATTTAACGGGGGCACTTGTCAGTTTCTAGGTCCAGTAGCTACGTGCCTTCCCAAGTCTATCTCTAGTAGTGATGCTCTGAATGCTTGTGAATGAGTGGGACCTGGGATGGACATTTAACCCCATCGCTCCCACCATCCAGGGGAGCTGCAGGACTCATAACCACAAGTGGGCCTGCATACTAGTATGTACTGGTTAGCAATGAGCTACTGTCCCCAGTATTAGGCACCTGGGAGGTAACTAATGCCAGCAGTAGTGGACATGTCAATGGGGAGTAGTGGATGTGTCAATCTGGGTTGTCACCAATGGCCAGTTGAGTGTTGCCAGTGGTGTCAAATGTGGAACCTGGCAATTACAAACCTGCACTACCTGACTGTGTTATGCTGCCCCTGGCTGGCTTCCCTGCAGCTGGAGAAGAAGTTAAGCCCATACCTTGTACTGGAGCCATCACCTTTTTTCAACATTTGAGGGTTTTTAAGCTGTGGGCCATCACTGGCCCCAGATGTGGGCTATGAGGTGGTCCCTGGGCCCAAGGGAGGGTTGGAAATTTGGGTCCCTCTGCTCACTAGTTTTTTAGATAAATAGGTGGAGACATCAGTGGAGGGCATGCTGCCATTGGGTGGGGAATTATCAGAATTAGGAGGTGCCGTGGACAATGGGGACTGGATATCCCTGGAGACAGGGGAACATGGAAAAGGACAGCCTGGGAAGGAGTGCTGTTATAGCCTCGACCTCCATGGCAGGGTTGATGTTTGCAGAGGTGCTGTCTACTGGAGCACAAGTGACTGCAGAACCCAGAAGAGATAGTCCAGTGCTAGCAGGAGCCCTGGGGAAAGAGGTTCCTTTCTGCTGACCATCAGGGTTCCCTAAGGTGTGTTTGGGGGCCAGTGAATGATCTGAGGTAAGGCAGTGTTCCTGCAATCCAAGTAAGCTGGTGGAGGGACTGCAGGGTGCTTATGCTCTACACTGTATTGGTTTTGATAAACTGGCAGGAATCTTATACTGACACCTGGAGAAGGTGTAATTATGGCACCGTAAGAAAGGGGAGTGGTGTCCATTTAAATACCATAAATATCTAAAGTCGGCTGAGCAGTCAAATCTGCAGCTGCCTTGTCTGTGATGCTAGCAGGGACCTGCCCAGTTTGAGTGGCCAGGGGCAGGGTGTCTGCCATTGCCCAGCCTGGTGAAGAGAAGGAGGGGCAGATTGAATGGCACTGCAGTAGGCCATGATCTCTGTTTTGTCCTTCCAGGTCTTTTTACTCTGATACTCAGTGTTTTCCAAGATGCTCAAGTGTTTGTCAAGAGCAATACAAGTTCACTGAGGAGGCGGGGAAGCTCACCTCAATCACAGAACAGTGGTGGCAATGGTAGCACAAGCGGTATAGACATTTGGCATTTGCAGGGCTTCCTGTTGGTAGAGGCCATGGAGAATCAATTGCTCCTCACTGGGAGAAACAACTCCTTACCCCCTCTCTCGCCCTCTTCCCTCTCTAAATTCAATTTTTAAAAAATCCTGAACAGTGCAAAACCAAGAAAAGTTTTTGTTGCAGTCTACGAAAGTCTCCTTACATGTTGATATCAAGTTTCTAGAACTTTAGAACCTTTGAATTTTAGAGTCAGAAATCAGCTCAGAATTAAATTGCCAAGGTGCTTATTATTTTTACCAACAAAAACAGACCCACTAAGTTCCCATCAGCAGATGAGTGGATTAAAAATCAGTGGTACATCTACATGATGGAATAGTATGCTGCTGTGAAAAAGAAAGAACGCTTACCATTCGCAACAGCATGGATGGAACTGGAGAGCATTATGCTAAGCGAAATAAGCCAGTCAGAGAAATATAAGTATCACATGATCTCACTCATTTGTGGACTCTAATGAACAACATAAACTGATGAACAAAAATAGATCCAGAGACAGAGAAGCATCAGACAGATCAGTCAGACCTCAGACGGAAGGCAGGGGAGGGTGGGTGAGGGAGAGTTTTGAGAGGGTAAGAGGTCAACCAAAGAACTTATATGCATATAAGCATAACAAATGGACACATACAATGGGGGTGGGGTGGGGAGTGAAGGCTGGGGACTGGGGGCAGGCAGAGGCAGTCTGGGAGATACAATGGGGGTAAAAAAGATTTATGTAATACTTTCAATAATAAAGATTACAAAAAAGACCCAGAGAAATTTAGTAATGTTTACAGGTCACACAGTTAGAATGATAAAAATACATACTGTGCCTATCGTGCATATTTAATTTCACTCTCATTTTCCTCCCTACACTCTGATTGTTTTATCTAAAAGTACATCTTTGGAGGATTCATATACACATCACCAAAATCAAGAACCTTTATGTTAATGAACTTTCCTCTCAACACATCAGCAGAAAGGAAGTCAATGTGACATGCTTGGTTTTTACTGGACTTAGGGTAGCTTTTCCATTTATTAATTCAATCTACATTTTCTCACTGGGCTACAATTATAAAGAAATCCCTTTGGTATATACTTCCCTTGCCCAAGCTTGGTGATTATGCTTCTTCATGAACATTGGAAACAAAATTAAGTTGGATGGGAACTTGGCGTCCACTACCTTTCACTTGTTGAGGAGGCAGGAAGCTGTGCCATGAAGAGATGAAATGACTTGCCCAGGAGTGATGTGAGGTCAGGTGTCTCTGTCATCTGTGAACATTACATCATATTTCCTGAGACTCTCTCTTTCTTTTTAACTGGCACACACCTTTAAAGGGATTGTTGCTATGTTTAGAATGTTTGAGCCTCATCTCCTCCAGCGAGGACTTTAGTCTTCCTGGTACTATTCAGAGGCATCCTCACTGATCTTCTGGTTTAGCCTTGGTCATGCACCCACATTCCGTGATTTTTCCAAATCCCTTTTAGGTTTCTTTAGTTACCTCCCTATTTAGAATTTTAGAGCATTTTAAAATGATTACTTAGCCAAGATTCTTCCCCTTCAGATCTTTCCAAGTTATCTGTTACCACGAAGGCCGGTCCTGTATAGCAGTATGCTCGTGCCCTAACCTTTTCCTTCCCATGCTTTACTGCTACTTGCTAATATCATCCTCACTGAGTCCTGTGCAGCCCTGCAGCCTCTATCCGCCATTGTTGCCCTTTCCACATTGTCAACGTGTTCTTCAGTGATGGTGAAAACTAGGGGAGAGCCTTTCTCCTCTGAGTGGACTCACACTTGCTCAGAGGATTCTTTTCCATTTCCTTTGTTTCTCAACAATTTAAGTCAGTGACTTGGTACCGCAAAGCCTAGGTGGCTGCTCTCATAACCCACATTCTCCACAGTCGGCCTTACTGGCAATAAAGATGGGATATATGTTTTTCTTTTCTATCTGTGTCCTCTCTATCTAGTTCTCACTGTTAGCTTAGGCAGGGAAAAGTGGATGTTACCTCTTAGCTCCATATAACCCCATACTTGGGACCCACATCTGCAAACACTGACAGCCTCCAATGCCTGTGGTAAAAGCATGTTACTCCTTCACATGGGACCTGTTGTCCAGCACCCCTCTCATCCTCCCTCTCATCTCCTCTGTCTATAGAATCCAGGGGTCTACCTCAGCTGGATGTGGTATATACTCAACATTGGTTTCTCACCATCCATGTCCACAGTGGGGAGAGGTGAGGGGACTCCTGGGGATGAGCAAGGAGGGTAGACAGTGTGGGATTCCAGAGTTGAAGCAGCAATGTCTTGCATATGTGTGTGTGGGTTTTGATAAGGGTGTGGACCACCTTCTCACATACAGACACTTACCCACAGGAAATGAACAGAAAATGTACCATCAGTTTCTTTCTCTTTCACTAGAGGCTGACTCTGTGGCGCCTTAAGAACTCTGAGGGCCTTCATTGAGAGCTGAATAGTATGACTCATTACATTTAGGTTTTTAGGCTGCAAGACAATTGGCTGGATTTTGTAGGACAAAACAGGCCTTGAGGAGAAACCAGCTTTACCCTCAGGCTGCAGTGAGTACAAGGATTGATTTGGTTAACTATGATGTGTATTGATCTTAGCCCATTCAAGTTTGATATGGCCTAGAGAAGGCCTCTTCCTCTTTATTCTCTTTTCCCATTTGACTTTAACACCTATTAAAACTGTGCCTTTATTCTGGGACAGAGATAGACAATAAAAGCCCATGATAGGATTAAAAATATAAGACATTCCAATTGTCCTTTCCATCTCCTCTGTAGATGCTTCTTAGTGTTCTGTCTTCACTCCTTTAGCAGAGTCAAGACTGAGCTGGTACTAATTATTTATGCCCTGGTGTGGGTGAGTTTCATAGACAAGCTCAGGCATGCTGGGACAGCAGCCAGCTTACTCCCTAGGGACCCTAGTGCTGAAGGAATGAATGTTTGTAACTGAAATGCCAGGCTGTAGATTTTAACAGTGTTGCCTCCAGTCTTTTATAATTATCCTATATAATAAAACCCCAGCAACTGAATGGCAGAACAACCTGTCAACCAGTCGCTATGATGTGCACTGACCACCAGGGGGCAGATGCTCAATGCAGGAGCTGCCTGTGGTGGTCAGTGGGCTACCACACTAGGAGTACTACTCGGCTGACCAGGATAATCACAGCAAACCTCAGGCCAATGGGCAGGAACCCGGGCTGTGGTCATAGCCTCCTCAACCCAGGCTCCTCATCCTTGCTCCCTGCTGCCTCCTCGCAGAGCTGACCCCAGAGGCTGAGAGTTAGGTTTGTGGCTGCCCCAGGACTGAGGCCTACTCCCCTGCCTCTCAGTGCTATTGTCCCTGGGCCCAGCCCCACTGGGTCCCTTGGAGAGGTGAGTGCTCCAGCTCCATGGAAGATGCCAGACCAGGGAGCAGCTGCTCAGAGGCCAGGTCCACAGCTGCTAGGCTGACCAGGATGAGCTGTGCTCCCATAGCGGGATATCCCTGAAGGCCATGACCCCCACCAGTGCACTAAACCTGTGCACCAGGCCTCTAGTACAGATATAATAATTCACACCAGGACTAAATCAATTTGCAAGCTACCCTGGAAAACCCATGCATCACATTTTCTAAAAGTTGCCTTCTATTCCTGCTTTAAAAGACTTCTTTCAAAAATCACAAATGGATATTACATTCATTCAAATGATTTTTCTGAGTCTTGAGATAAGTATGTATTTTTGTTCTTTTGGTAATTGATATGAGAAATAAATTTATGAATCTTTGAATGTTAAGTGAATCTAGCATTTCTGGAATAAATTCCACTTGGCATCACTTTATATTTGGCTGGCTAGTATTTTGCTAAGGATTTTTGCATTTATGTTCATGGGGGACACTTATCTGTGATTTCTTTTCTGGTGTTTGTGTGTGTTTGTGTGTGTGTGTGTGTGTGTTTTGTTTGTTTGTTTGTTCTTTGTCTAGTTTGATATTAGAGTAATGCTGGTCCCACTTAGAAGAGCTGGGAATATTCACTCCTTTTCAATTTTCTGGAAAAGTTTGTATAAAATAGTAATTCTTCCTTCAATGTTTGTGAATATTCACCAGCGAAGCCATCTGTGCCTGGAGTTCTCTTTATGGGAAAATTTGTAACTACAAACTCAATTTATTTAATAGACATAGAAAGGCTAGTCAGGGCATCCATACTTTTTTTTTTTAGTGAGCTTAGTTAATATTTTTCAAGTTATCTGTTCATTTTACCCAAGTTGTTGAATTTATTGCATAAACTTGTCCTTAATAGTCTTTATTTTTTTTTTCTATCTTTATAATCTGTAGCAATTTCACTTTTCCTAGTCTTAATGTTGGAATTCAGTATTATATTGTTTTTTTCCCTTGTAAGTCTGGCAGGCATTTTATCCATTTTAATCATCTCAAAAAACCAGCTCTTGATTGTATTGATTTTCTTTATCTTTTTGTTCCCAATTTTTCTTTCTACTACTTTAGAGACAGCCCACAAATTTTTATGTGTATTTTTATCAGTTCAAAATTTCTCATTTTCTTTTGATTTCTGTTCCTGACTCATGGGTTATTTAAAAGTGTGTTTAGTTTCAAATATTTTGGGATTTTCCAAGAGGTCTTTCTCCTATTGAATTTCCCCCCCAATCCTCACCCAAGGACATGCTTTCATTGATTTTAGAGAGATAAGAAGAGGGTTAGGGGAGGAGAGAGAGAGAGAGAGAGAGAGAGAGAGAGAGAGAGAGAGAGAGAGAGAGAGAGAGAGAGAAACATCAATTGGTTGTCTTCAGTAAGTGCCCCAACCAAGGATTGAGCCCAAACTTGGGTATGTGCCCCAACCAGGAATTGAACCCATGACTTTTCAGCATACAGGATGATACTCCAACCAACTGAACCACACCGGTCAGGACTGATTTTTAATTTATGCTATTGTGGTCAGAAAATATATGTAGATGACTTGAATTTTTTTTATTTTATTTGGATCTCTATTATGACTTTGAATATGTTCTATCTTGGTAAATATGTGTACATGTGATAAGAATATGTATTCTGTGGTTGGGCATAATCTTCTATAAATATAAATTGTGCCAAGTTGTTTAATGATGTTGTGCAAATTTTCTATATCCTTACTACCTTTTCTCTTCTTGTTCCATCAATTATTGAGAGAAAAATATTGAAACCTCCAACTGCTATTATGACTTGTCTATTTCTTGGGTCAGTCTGTCAATATTTGTTTCATGTAGTCTGAATTCTCTTATTATGTATGTTAATGTCTAGAACTATTATACCCTCTTGATGAATTGACCTATTTATCATTATGAAATGACTTTCTTTGTACCGAGTAGTATTCTTTATTCTAAAATCTACATCGATATTGATATGGCTACTCCAGCTTTCTTTTGATTAGTGTTAGCATGTGTTTATCATCCTCAAACTTGTAACCAATTTGTGTTTTTATATTTCAAGTATATTTTTATAGGCAGCATCCAGTTGTGTCTTATTTATTTACCCATTTGAAACCTCTGCCTATTAACTAGGGTGTTTAGATCACTTACACATTTGTGTTTATTAACTACCTCACCAGTTCTGTATTCCCTTTGCAATATTTTCTGTCTTCTCTGGGACTAATTGAATACATTTTATGATTTAATTTTATTTCATGTGTTGCCTTATTACCTATAAATCTTTGTTCTATTATTTTAGTGGATGATTTGGGGTTTATAGTATACATCTTTAGTTCATTACACTCCACCTTCAAATTATATTATATCATTTTTTTCCATAGTATAAGAATCTCGTAATAATATGCTTCTTTTTTTCTGCTCCAGCCTTGGGGCAACATTGACATACTTTTTATTTTTTCATATGTTATAAACTCCATAATACAGGTTTTTAAACTTTTGTTTAAATAACTAATATACTTTAAAGAGTTTTGCATAATAGGGAAAAAAATTTCATTTTTACCCCTGTAGTTATAGTTTCTCATGCTCTTTACTCCTTAGTGTAGATCATTTCCCTCTGGGATCATTTCCTTCTGCCTGAAGGTCTTGCAGTGCAGGTGTACTTGACATGAATTATTTATCCTTTGTATGTCAGAAAAAGTCTTCATTTTGCCTATGTTCTTGAAACTGGATAAGTTGAGTTTTTTCTCTCTCAGTATAATAAAGATATTGCTCATCCATATTCTCACTTGCACTGCTCTGAGAGATCTATTGTCTTTATGTTTGTTCGTCTTACCTAGTATTTCATTTTTCTCTGAGTGCTCTTAGCTTCTCTTTTTCTCGTTGGTTATGAGCCATTTAATTACAATGTGCCTTGATGTAGTTTTCTTCACACATCTTACATCTCAGGCTTATTGAGCTATTTAATCTGTGGGATTATAATTTTCATAAAATTTGGTATATTTTAAGCATTTTTTAAAAAAAATGTTTTATCTCATCTTTCCTTCTGTGCTTTTAAATATATTTGTATATTAGCCTGCTTAAAATTGTACCACAGCTCACTAACGCTTTTTTTTTTTTTTTGCTTTTTCTTTGGTTTTCTTTGTTCTATGTATTTCATTTTGTTAGTTTCTATTGTCATGGCATCAGTATGCTAATCTTTCTTTCTGCCATTTATTCCATCTGGTGTTTTTTTATTCCAGAAATTTGATTAGGGTCTATATTTATAACTTCCATGTCCCTACATAACGTTATGAATACATGAAATTCTGTGGTAATGGTTTTAGTGTTTCTGTTTGATAATTCTAATGCATGTATCAGTTCTAGGTTAGTTTTCCTTAACTGATGTATTTCCTTTTATGAGTCAGATTTTTCTGCTTCTTTATATGCTTAGTAATTTTTTATTAGATGTCAGACATTATGAAATTTACCTGGTTGAGCGCTGTATGTGTTTGTATTTCTATAAATATTCTTGAGCTCTGTTCTGTTATGTAGTTAGTTTTGTTTCTTGAGAATTTTTTCATTTCATTCTTCATGCTTTGAAGATTTGTTAGGGACCAGAGCAGGATATCTTATAGAACTTCTGATATTAAGATATATTCTCTCTGTTTGTATCTCTCTCCTTTTTGGTACTCTATCCTAAAAACTCTAGATACTTTGATCCCCCCCGAACCTCTGCCCCATCTTCTAAACTCAGAGAGTCTGTCAATCTCCACCTGGGCTCTCCCTCCTTTCACTACAGTTTGGAAATTCTCTCAAGACAATCATAGGAATCATCTCATTTATTTCCCATATCTCAGGGATCACTTTGTTGCCTGATGTCAGTGCCTTGTAAACTATTGTGCCATATATTTTGTCAGCTTTTAATTGTTTCAGGTGGAGGATAATTCTAATCTTTTTCAATTTTTTATATATTTTTTATATTTTTATTACACAAAGTATTACAAAGATTAGCACATATATCTCTTTTTTCTTCCTGCCCTTCCCCCCGCCTCCCCTCCCCCCCAGTGTTTTTTGTCCATTGGTTATGCTTAAATGCATGCATAAAAGTCCTTTGGTTGATCTATTATCCCTCCCCCCTCTAATCTTTTTTTTATTTCATGTTGAATAAAAACAGAAGTATATAACATTTTGTAAAGGAAAAATATTCTCACAACTTCAAAGAACTGACTAGGCACCAAACTGTGAAAAATCAACTATTTTTTAAGTATTGGCTGTATGATATGTTTTTGCATTCAGAATTAGAAAATAATTAAATAAAGATAATTTTCACAGTATTGTGCAATAAAATTATTGTTCATAATGAAACCTTAAGTTATTAAGACAAAGCAAAATATCTTTTGAGACATCTAAAATGTTAGATTATTTTTTTCTTTATTGTTCAAATTATTACAGTTGTTTCTCTTTTTCCCCCATAGCTCCCCTCCTCCCAGTTCTCACCCTATCCACTGCCCTTATCCCGTTCCCCCCACTGTCCTCATCCATAGATGCGCGATTTTTGTCCAGTCTCTTCCCACACCCCCAACACTCCCTTCCTATGCCCCTGATTCTATTCTAGTCACCAGTTTATTCTGTTCATCAGACTTTTTTTATTCACTTGATTTTTAGGTTCACTTGTTGATAGATGTGTATTTATTGTACATAATTTTTATCTTTACTTTTTCTTCATCCTCTTCTCAAAGGACACATTTCAGCATTTCATGTAATACTGGTTGGGTGGTGCTGAATTCTTTTAGCTTTTTCTTGTCTGTGAAGCACTTTATCTGATCTTCAATTTTGAATGATAGCTTTGCTGGTTAAAGTAATCTTTGTTGTAGGTTCTTGCTATTTATTGTTTTGAATATTTCTTGCCACTCCCTTCTGGCCTGCAAAGTTTCTGTTGAGAAATCATCTGACAGTCGTATGGGTTCCCCCTTGTAGGTAACTGACTGCTTTTCTCTTGCAGCTTTTAAGATTCTCTCCTTGTCTTTTGCCCTTGGCATTTTAATTATGATGTGTCTTGTGTGGTCCTCCTTGGATTCCTTTTATTTGGAATTCTCTGCGCTTCCTGGACTTGCAAGTCCATTTGTTTCACCAGGTGGAGGAAGTTTTCTGTCATTATTTCTTCAAATAGGTTTTCAATATCTTGCTCTCTCTCTTCTTCTGGCACCCTATAATTCTGTTGTTGGTATGCTTGAAGTTGTCCCAGAGACTCCTTACACTATCTTCATATTTTTGGATTCTTTTTTCTTTCGGCTTTTTTGGCTGGGTGGGTTTTGCTTCTTCATATTACATAACTTTGACTTGATTCTTGCGATCCTCTCGTCAGCTGTTAGATTTCTGTATATTATTCTTTATTTCAATCAGTGTATGCTTAATTTCTAGCTGGTCCTTTTTCATATCCTTAAGGGTCTCACTGAATTTATCAGCAGCCTCTAGAATATTCTTTTTATTTTAATTTTTTTTGCATTTTTAAAAAAATTTTTAAAAATTATTATTACAGAAAGCTTTACAAAGATTAGTACATATATCTCTTTTTCCCCCTGCCCTTCCCCCCACCTCCCCTACCCCCCAGTGTTTTGTGTCCATTGGTTATGCTTAAATGCATGCATAAAAGTCCCATGTCTGATCTGTTACCCCCCCCCCACCCCAACGTCCCTGTCCTTGTTGCTGTAACTTGACAGTCTGTTTGATGTTGCTCTGCCTCTGAATCTATTTTTGTTCACCAGTTTATAATGGT
>PVJC01026424.1:0-23993 GCA_004026665.1 Murina feae
TATCTTGCTGAGAGTTTTTATCAAAAACGGGTGCTGGATTTTGTCAAATGCTTTTTCTGCATCAATTGATATGATTAAGTGGTTTTTATCTCTTAATTTGTTTATGTGGTGTATCACATTTATTGATTTGCGGATATTGTACCATCCTTGCATCCCTGGGATAAATCC
Organism: Murina feae; assembly: GCA_004026665.1. NCBI lineage: Eukaryota > Metazoa > Chordata > Mammalia > Chiroptera > Vespertilionidae > Murina > Murina feae. Next base: position 169 of record PVJC01026424.1, read on the forward strand.
TACTTGGTCGTGGTGTATGATCTTTCTGATGAAATACTACAGATTTTAAAAAGTTGAAATTTTACAAGTATATTCTATGACCATAAAATAATTAAAAATGAGCAGAAAAAGAACAAGACAATCATCAATCACTTGGAAATTTAAAACATATTTTAAGTAATCAGTATTTCAAAAGGAAGTTTAAGGGAAATTTCAAAATATTTTTAAATGAACAAAAGTAAAAATTTTAAAATTGTTTATCAATTTCAAACAGTTCATATAATGAAATCATTCTAATCTTCTATCATTCAATGCTGGTAAAAATAAAGAACAGAAGGCCTCAAATCAATAATCTAAATCTTTACCTTAAGAGACTGAAAAAAAAAAAAAAAGGAATAAACTAAAGAAATTTCTTACTGTAACCATGGAGTTACCTTTACTTACTTGCTTTTCTATCAACTTTTACTTCTATATTCAGAAACCCTGCTATTAGGCGCATAAAACATTGTGTTGTGTCCTCTTGATGACTTGATCTTGGTATCGTGAAATGAACTTCTATGGAAGTGGAGCCTTAAATATTATAATTTTTGTCAATGAAGAAATTGAATCTTGTTTGTTTTTCCATTAAATGTCATCATACAGTTTCCTTTTTTACTTAAAAGTAGGCAGAAGACTGAAATGGCTGTGTTCACTGGTGTTGTTTGCCAAATATTTCTGATAATGTTCCTTCTGGATCCCTTATGCTGTGTGACTAATTCTGACCAATGTGTTGTAAGCAGAAAGCGTTATGTCATGTTAGAGGCAAACCCCTTTATTACCCGTTTGAGACCCATCAGCTTTCCCATTTACCTCTTGCGGAATGACTGGCAGGTCATAATGTTGCTGTTTGCACTGACTACAGTGAGCAGAGATTTTCTTGCCCATCAGTGGTGAACATGCAGAAGAATTAAAAAACAGGATATTGGTTGTTTTAAACCATTGGGATTTGGCATTGGTTATGAGTACAGCATAACATCCTCACTGACACACTTAATGTAAGTAGATACGAACAAACTCAGTAAAACAACAACAAAAAAATAAAGTATGTTAGCTAAGTTAACAAAATGACGGAAGGATTGAAATATGCAAGTACTTCCAACCAAACATTTTACTCAAATCTTGCAATCCAAGAATTCAAATTTTTAAAATGTGGGTTTTGGCACTGTGTTTAAAACTAAATTTCAGCCTTAGACATGGAGGAAAAATGTTTAGGTGATGGCAATACCAATGCAGAGGTCCTAACAACCTCAAATGCAAGTTTGCTTAAATGCTTGCAGTACAAATGTTGACATTGTATTATGAATGATAAAATATATTTTTTAGAGAAAAAAAATATATGTCACAAGTATGGCACTCCTTTTATATATCTGTAATTAAAATTAAAATGAACTTTAGGCCTATTCCTATTGTTAAAAGAACCATTTATTTTTATGTGTGTGAAACCAATGACATTATAATGATAAATTAGCTATACAAGGAATGACAGTTAAGTATATTTAAAATTAGCAATGCTGTTAAACTAAAAATATTTTAAATTTTTCATTTTAATAAATGACAATAGAGAATGTCAGAAAATGTGTATGGATTATTTAGGGAAAACAAAATAGTATAAGAATTTTCTGTTGAAGTTTATTTTCATTATTGTCAATGGTTTAGAAGAATGTTTTTAGACTAATTTGTAGGTTTTTTTGTCAGCTTTTAAAATGCATTCATGATTTGTCATTTCTCTTAAGAAACTTTTTTAAGAATGTAAACTATTTCTTTTGTCTCTGTGATTCATTTAAAATTTGAGAAGTGGTGTTTTTTTTAAAAATCCATTTAGATAAATTGTTGTTTAACAAAGAAATGTCCTCATCTCTGAGCCATTCCTAAACTCTAAGTTAATTTTATGCAAATGTTTATTTTAAAATAATACAGCAATATTAAATACAATCATCACAGGCATTTTCATTCATATTTTTTGTAAACTTAATGCAGCAAATGTTTTGATGTCTCTATTTCCTCGTTGTAATTTTGCTACCTATCTGTAACCATAAACATATAAATTGTTCTTTATGTTACTTATCTCTTCGACAGAGTTCCATATCATTACATTGTCTTCATATTTAACAAACTTCCATTCTCAACCTGTCTTGAGATTAAACCCGAAATAGACAATTTGCAGGCTCTTAATAAAGCCCTGGATATACTTCAATATTCCTAGCCATGCTGAGATGCAGCCAACTGTACCACAACTTCCTGATCCCAAAGCTGATTTTGGGAGTGATTTCAACATCCTTTAGAGCAGGCTAAACACTAAAATGATGAAATATAATTCAATCAGATTAAACACTGTCACAAGGCGATTGGTTTTCCTTTGAGTAATCAGATCAGCACCCTCCTTTTTTTTTTTTTTTTGCCAGAACTATTACAGTTGCTGTTCTGCCTGTAGTCTCTGCTGTCTTCAATGTATTTATCTGCTTGCTGCTGGGGGCGGGCGGGGTGTGTGTGTGTGTAAACACAGTTCTGTCTTTCTCATCATTGACAATTTGTGAGGAACTTCACACTGACTACAGGCTAATGTCCAAATTCCTTAGAATCATTTTCAGGATTCTGCATGATCTGTTCTCATCATGCAGACTCATCTATAAAGACATCCCTGATTCTTTCAGACAAAGTTAGTCATACTTCCTTCCAGCTCTCATTGCCTCTGGGCCATCTGTTATGTCACTTGTCTTACTTGATTCTAATAATTTTATGGATCTGTTCATGGGTCTGTGAATCCTTAAGGGAAGAAACCCTCACCCCAGAGGCACACAGCTCAGTCACTGACACCCTTGAATCCACCAGAACTCTATAATCTGGACCCAGGCCAACGACTCCTTTGCAGGACTTGAGCTCTGCAGGCTGGCACTATTACTTTTCCCCAAGTTGACGCTGCGTGGAGGGGAGTGCTCCACCCAAGGAAGATGGTGTCTGCAGTGTGGGAGAGGCCCTCAGTTCAGGTGCCATGGTGGCTGCCATTCAGTTCTCTCCCCTAGAGTTACACACCTCAGTCTCTCCTCACATGACTATGACCTGCTCCTCTCCCTCCACCAACACCCAGGGTGAGTGCCTGCCAATGAGATTTGGAGCATTAGCCCTTTAAAAGGGTGCCCCAGCCCTAACCAGTTTGGCTCAGTGGATAGAGTCTCAGCCTGCAGACTGAAGGGTTCCGGGTTCGATTCCAGTCAAGGGCATGTACCTTGGTTGTGGGCTCATCCCCAGTAGGAGGTGTGCAGGAGGCAGCTGATAGATGTTTCTCTCTCACTGATGTTTCTAACTCTCTATCCCTCTCCTTTCCTCTCTGTAAAAAATCAATAAAATATATTTTTAATAAATAAATAAAAGGGTGCCCCAGTTTCTTGCAGACTCTAGTCTCTCCCTGGCATACAGACACTCCTCTGATTTCACAGCCAGTCATTATGCGGGTACCTCTTTCTGGCTCTGGTGCTCTGGGCTAGGGAGCCCAGCATGGGGTTGAGATCTTGCTCCTCAGGGCAACTTATGCAGCTGAGACATCCCTCTGGATTCTCAGCTGCTGCCTGTGGGAGGGGGGCCCAGCCTATTCCTGTCTCCGCCCTTCCTTTCAGTCTCCATGTGCCAACTTCTGTAAATCCTTGGCTATAGGATTTCTGTTTCAGATGGTCTTTGGTTAGTTATTCAGGTTGGTGGTTCTATATTTTAGCTGTAATTCCAGTTTGGTCCTGGGAGGAGGTGAGTGTAACTTGCACCTACGCTGCCTCTCTCTTGGATCAATCACCTCTCTTTGTTCAGATCTAAATGTAATCTTATTATGTGGTTGTATCCGTGTATAATAATTGGGTATTAAATATTCACTGATTTCATTTTAATACTGTGTTTTCCCCTGTACATCCATATATACTACTTAGCTGCTGAAACTTCCCCAACCAAAACTGATTAAGCATAAATTATTAAAGAAGTTGAATTTCCTTGCCCTAACTGGTTTGGCTCAGTGGACAGAGCATCCACCTGCAGACTGAAGGGTCCCAGGTTTGATTCTGGTCAAGGTCATGTACCTTGGTTGCGGGCATATCTCCAGTAGGGGGTGTATAGGAGGCAGCTGATTGATGTTTCTCTCTTATCAATGTTTCTAACTCTCTATCCCTCTCCCTTCCTCTCTGTAAAAAATATCAATACAATATATTTTTAAGAATAAAGTTGAATTTTCAAAATTTTGTAGGAAATCCATGTAAAGGTTAACCATGACTTTAATGCATAAAATGTACCCTTCAACCTGGTTAAATGCTTGAAAATACATGCTAAGGAAAAGAAGCTAGATTCCATATTATATGGGATAAGCTAGACTACATATTATATGAATCAGTTATAAGCTAGACTACATATTATATGAATCAATTTATATGAAATATACAGAATAGGTAAATTCATACAGAAAGCAGATTAGTAGTTGCCAGGAACTGGTGGGAGGGGGGAATGGAGAGAGCAATGGATATGGGGTTTCCTTTTGGAGAAACCAAAATGTTCTGGAATCATCTGGATGATTGTTGTATAACATTGTGAGTTTACTAAATGTCACTAATGGTAATTTTATGTTACATGTATTTAACTACAATAAAATGTGCTAGTACTTAGTAAGCAGTCAATAAGTATTAGTTATCACTACTAAAAAAACAACAAAAATTTATCCTTGTTAATATTTTTTTAAGTTCACAAGAACACATTTTAATGTCATTCTTGCCTGGTATCTGAGGATACAAAAAAGGATACATAATTCTCTTATTATGAATGATTGAGAGCCCTGGCATGTGTGGCTCAGTTGGTTGGGCATAATCCTATGTACTGAGGGGCTGCCAATTTGATTGCTGGTCAGGGCACATGCCCAAGTTGTGGACTTGATCCCAGGTTGGGGTTGGGCAGGAGGCAACCACTGATGTTTCACTCTCACACATCATTTTTTCTCTCTATTCCTCTCCCTTCCTCTTTCTAAAAAATCAATAAAATTCTTTAAAAAAAAAGAATGAGAATAGGAATTAACAATGGATTCCATGAATAAGCAGAGTAACTGTTATGATGTACAAGCTCTGGCTGGAAAAATAAGTATTAGACAAGGTCTAGTTTTCAAATCTATCTGATAACATAATATGCAAATAGCAATATGTAATATATTATAGTTTTGCATTTGATCTAGCTTTTTTTGTTCCTTTATTATCTCCAGTTGTAAGCACAAGATGTACCTGGAAATACTGCCAAACACCAGCATCATCATCCCATTTCATAATGAAGGTTGGACTTCACTTCTGCGTACCATACACAGTATAATTAACCGAACCCCGGAGAGTCTGATAGCAGAAATCATCCTAGTAGATGACTTCAGTGATAGAGGTAAGAGTTTCAATATTTTATCTGATTCTGTTATTCACATAGACAAACATGATAGGCTTAAAATAGACAGAAGGTTATTGTAATGTTTCTTTCTGATTCTCTCTGAAAAATGATTATGAAGTTTTGTCTATGTTGTGATTCCATAAAATATTGGCCAAATGCAAAATAAACAGAATGAGAAATTACTGTTGTCATTTGGGAAAGTATAAAAAACAAGCATGACATTCCTGTTATAAATTAGATAGGTGTTGGCAAATGTCTCAAATTTTACTTTCAGCTTCAGGACAAACACTGCAAAATATGTCATGGTGAGTACTTATGAATAGTGAAATATTTCAGTAAAACTATAAAATCTGTTTCTGTTTCTGAAGATTGCTCTATTATTTACAAGTATGATACATTCTCCGGATTATGCTTATGTTACTTCATAAATGCTAAAAATTATAATGAGCCGCAAACATTTTACTTGGCAATTCTAGCTATTTTGTCATATCTGAAAAATAATAAAACAAACTTGGCATAACAGCGTATTAGCAAATTTGACATAAGTTTTAATGATTTAGCATTCTGATAAACAGTTGGTTTTAAAAGACAGGGGTGTAAAGTTTGGAAAGTTTAAGATTAGGCTTTCACAATGATATTTGATCTAAACACGGAAGTAGTTGCTACTGCAGAGAAGACAAATTTTATCTTTGTCTTTCTTGCTGGTGTGAGTGAAGAGGAGGAAACCTTTTTTAAGGATATTCATCTATTTGAGGGTATAATTTTCTACCTTATTGCATGAAAGAGTTCTGCTTAAAATGCTGTACATCTGTAAGAAAGAGTGATAGTAAAATAGTTTGATTGCATATTATTCTTATGCTTCACAAGAGAATACATCTTAAAATCATATGGGTTAATTGAAGTTTTGAAATTTCATTTGCATCAAAAAACACCATTTTCTCCATAGTGTTCAAAAATTCTGTAAAAGTAAAACTGCTTAGTATATTAGTTTTTGGGTGTTTTTTAAAAAAATTTTATTGATTTTTTACAGTGAGGAAGGGAGAGGGATAGGGAGTTAGAAACATCGATGAGCTGCCTCCTGCATACCCCCTACTGGGGATGTGCCCACAACTAAGGTACATGCCCTTGACTGGAATCGAACCTGGGACCCTTGAGTCCGCAGGCCGATGCTCTATCCACTGAGCCAAACTGGTCAGGGCGTTTTCGGGTTTATTTAAGAGAGTTCTCGTCTTCAGTGATTCACTTCAAATAGTTATTTAGGATCTGCCTAATATTAACATTGGTATGACAAAAATAAGGTGTCTAACATCATTCCATTAAAATAGTAAACTACCAACTTGATGATTTACGCTGATTTTAAAGCAGGTTCTGCCTTGCCTTGCTTTGAAAGATGTGCACTCAGTGCTACCTAAGAGAATAACCCAGTATCTAAACTTGAAATTTATTATTTAAAATTTTATTTATGCAACATTTATTTCTTTTTTATTCTAATAGAGGCTATTTATTTCAAAACAGTCATTCTTGTCTCAGACTAAAAATAGGCATTTAATGTGTGAAAGCTAAAATTTTTCTTTTCTATAAAGGAGTGAACAAAGGACTAGCTATCTCAGGCTGCGCACACCAAATAACTGGTCTTTTTGGGTTGACTGGTGTATCTGTGGAGAATTTTCTACATAATTAACTTTGTTTTGGTAAATTAGTTATTACAGCAGAATTTTGACCTGGAGGTAACTAGTAGGAAACACTTGGTAACAGGAAATTGTGGTTTGTACATTTTTTGTTGAGGTATTTTTTAAATTTTATTGGAAGTCTTTAAAGAGGTAGAAAATAGTGGCAGCTACATTTGTCTTGACTTCAAATAACTGTCATCTTCTACACAGTAGTAATTCTGATGAACTATCCTGTAGGTAGTGTTGCCTGGGAAGTGAGTTCCAGAAGATTTCAATGTAATTACTGTTAATAAAGTAACAGAAAAATGATTATTTGGGATACTTATGGTGACTTTGACTTCCCTATTGAACATTTAAAAGAATAATAATAATATTAATACTTTGGTAAATCATAGATATTCTATTCCTCTGAACTTTCAAGCTGAAAGCATTGCTTTCTGATCATTAAATTTTCAAAAGGTTAAAATATTTGCACATTGCATTTCATTATGTGAATGTATCAATATGTGTAAAAGTAAACTTTGAAAGAAATATTTTATGAAAATACTCCTGTTATCTTTTAGAATACATTGTAATTCCAAAGTTGCATGGATTCGGAGAGACTCTTCTTCCAAATTTATATCTCAGATTACAAAATCTCAACTGATAAAATAGTAGGATTTAGGTAGACCTAAAAGATATCGCCCTGCTTTCTGAATAATCGGAAATATAAAACATTAATAAACACAGGTTAGAATCTCATTACCAGTTATTATGACAACGGGTAAATTAACTAACTCCCCTAAGTCTCAGACTTTTTTAAATCAACATAGGGATAAGTAACTTTAGCGATGTAAATGGCTAGGTCCTCATGAAAATGTTTTGATGGAGATCTGTCTTGGATGGTTGAGTGAACTAGGCACTACAGAGGAGAGTAGTTACTCTCAGTTATTGATTTCTACTTCCCTGCTACTGTAATATAGACATTCTCCATACTGAGGAGATCCTCTCAATTGATCAAATATAGTCCACAATAATTTATCTATCTATCCACCCATCCATTCATCCACCTATCTACCTATTATCTCCTGATGCAACAGAAATCAGAAGGCACATTAAGACAGATTTTGGTAATATGCACCATGTTGGAAAAATCAGAACTGCATTAACATTTTAAAAATCTCTAAACTTATAAATGACTTGGTAATTTACTACATATTTTTTAAGAAAAATTAAATCCCAGGCTTTCATCAAAAGGAGAATAAATAGAGCCCACCTAAAATTATATGAGTGGTCTTACATGAGTGTTGATCAAAATACCTTACAAGATTATATTCACACTTAGGAGGAAACTATCCTACAGCATCTCTTTTTACAGGGCCTCTAAGACAGAGACATTTTTCTGCTCCTTTTAATTTTGATATTACCTATAGCCATGAAGTTAAAAGTTATTCTACTTTATATTGTGAATTATGTTTATACTTTTTTGACAACTCAGAAGTCATAAACTTCTAATATATAAATGTTACATTTTATATTTATTTTTAGAAATATATTCCAATTCCAAGTCCACATTATTAGAAGTTCAGTACCCATGCAATATCTTTGCACTTTAGCTCTTCTGGTTATTCTGAAATATTCTTTGGCCAAGGGCAATAAAATTTTGATAAGATGCAATCAGATATTGCTGTCTTATTGTTTATGTCCTCCAGGTCAATAGAGCAGCTATATATAAAAAGACAAAAACAAACAAACAAAACACACACACACACAATAAATAAAAGGAAAGTAAACATATTAGCCACATTAATAACATAAGGTTAATATCACTTGGAATTGCTAGTTCCAAAAATGTTAGCAATATAGTAATTGGAAATTCTGGAGTAGTTGGTTTCATAACAATAGAGAAAAAATTGTGAACATTGCAGAGTGATTTTTAAAAAATCTACTTAAATAGGTTTGACCCAGTTATCAAAATGCTTTAAAAAAAAAAGTGAGTATCCCACCTAGTAGTCTCAGTTTAGCTATTCTTCCTCGAGCAAGCTTGGTAAACCGAATATTGTTTTAGCCTCAGGATGCAAGGCTATCACAACATGAAGGTACATGCCTGCAGGTTAGTTGTCAACAACAGCACTATGTTTTTGCTATCCGAAGCTTAGCAAAGTGAGTGAATGTGATTATATATTTTTTTAGTAAGCTCTCAGAAATACATTTAACAACTTGGGGCGTATAACAAGGCTTCGTGATGACTTTAAAGCAGGACTAATCCTGGGCTTATCTCCAAATTCCAGGCAACCTTAACAGCATCCACATGGAAAATGTGGAAGTCTGAAATAAGCTGGGGCTTACCCTCAGAGATAGGATATATTTGAACCTGACAATTCTCTAAACTCAGTTTGCTTAGGTGAATGAATGCAAGGTCAAATTGCGGATAGTACAGGAGAGTTGCTGACACACTTTCCTAAATGCAAGATGGAAGTGCTGCCGCACACTAGATGCACTCACACGCATTCACACCCCGTCGGTCGCTCTTGCCCCTACTTGTTTCAAACGTCCTCACCAGGAAAGGTAGGGAGTTGAGTTTCATAAAGACCTGTTATGCTCCATGTACTAGTTAGAGGGGAAATCATAGACCTGAAACTACCCTCCAGTCTAGGAAAGCCAGCCACTAATGAAAGTCCAGTGCACTTTGCCGCAGATGGCATGACTAGCTGCTGCCCAAAGTGTGGTCCCCAGACCAGGAGCGTCACATCGAAGCTTAGAAGAAATGCAGACTCTCAGGCCCCATGCAGAGAGATCAGAAGCGGCATGTTAATAGGATCTTTATGTAATTTTTATGCAAATCAGAGTTTCAAGATAACTGTCATATGTTTCAAATTGGGGTTTTATGATCCAGTGTGTAATATGTGGGTGCATAAACAGTTTAGCTTCAAAAAAACTGTTTCATATATATATATATATATATATATACACATATATATATGTATACATATATACATATATACATATATACATATATACATATATACATATATATATAGTGATGAAGTAAATGTTTGTATTTCTTCTCATTGTTTAGTGTATAATGCATATTGTATTTATAATCTGTAAAGGAAAGGTTGAGACAGAATTTTATGTATTATTTTGCATTATTACATTTCTTGGATAGAACTCGGCATTTTCACAAATGACGTTTGTAGACATTCCCTGCTTTCGTATGAACTCATTTGGTAGCATTTTATGCTCAATCTCACTTTGCTGCCATTATTTCCTCCTTTGCCAGTTTTCCTTTGTTATAAAAATGCCTTTTAACATTTTATAGATCTATTTTGCTTTGGAATCATTCAATAATTTTTATACCAAGAACTTATATATGTATATGCGTGTGTGCATGTGTGTATATGTTATACACGCATGTACATATATATTTCAATATATTCATATATATACATATATAATAAAGACAATGTTTATTAAAATTCATTTCATTTTCAAAACTGAGCTAAAGCTTTTAAAGTATGTATACATTTTTTGGGGGGGGCATCCTGTATGTGTGTGTGTGTGTGTGTGTGTATGTGAAAGCAGTGTCTTTAAAGATCCACTTTACCATAAAAATCATAGAGTATTCACATGGTTGAGTGTGTATACATTTTTTAAATAGTAGAAATCTTTTAAATCAATTTCCAAGTGAACTGAGCCTTGAATTTCAGGTCCTATTTGACTCAAATAGTCTCTGAGTATACATTAAGGAAAGTTTCAATAAGCAGCCAAATCAGTTAGCACAAGTTTACAGCTTTTCAGAGTTGGAAGATATCATCAGTGTGAGAAGGTTGTAAAACAGAAGAAGAACGGTAGTGCGTTTTTATTTTATATGATGAAATACTCACACTCAAGTGCATATAAAGATTCTGAGATGACAGTCAACAAAAATGCTTTAGTGCTGGTATTCCATCAGATACTCCACCAGACTGTGAGACAAGCTATTTTTATGTCTCAGATTTATTGAGAGCGAGTCACTGTAAATGAATCCTGGGATTGTTTAGGTATCATGTATTTTAAATTGTAAAGATGTTTTAATTTAAAATCAAAAGATAACCATGAATATTAATAGGTAGCATCAACTAAGAAACTACAACTGTGTACTTTTCTGTTTAGAAATTCATCATTTGCTAAAGAATTGAAAGAAAGCTGTTTGTTTTTCTGACGATAAATGTGTATATCATGTTGCACAGTGGTCAAATGGACAGTTTTAATAAAATAGCTGTGTTTTACCAATTAGTTGAGCATCTGTGGTTAAAAGGGAGTCTGAGACGTAGGGTGGCCCTGTTTCCATGGGTCATAAATATGAATGTAACAGAGTATGTGTTCGCAAGGTCACAGGGAAATTAACCTACTTCCCAGAGTAAGTTTGGGAAGTCATAAAATTAATGAATAAAAAGTCTCCTTGCATTTATATAATACGAGTAATTAGCCATCAGTGACAGAATATGTATTGAGTAAAATTTGTCTCAGAAGGCAAAGCACTTTTGGATTTCTCTCTCTGGTTTTAAATTAAAAATGTAATCTCACATGATGTAGATGTCTACATAAAAGAATTTATCTAGTAATAATCTTGAGAGTTTTGTATCCTTAAGAACTTTCCCTTTGCATGAATGTTTGGAATAGCATTTTGTTATATCTGTTTCTCCCTTCAGAGCTAATGTGTATAATCTCTCATTTTCAAGCGTGTTACTGAGGGTTACACACACACTTGCAATTCTCATCATTAATACTGGAATGCTTTATTCATTCTAGTAGAAACCTATTTTGAATAAGTGCCTATTTTTAAGATTAGAATAAATAATCTTGAGATACTTTAAAGGTATCTTTTTAAATCCTCACACGAAGATATATTTCCATTGATTTTTAGAGAGCGTGGAAGAGATGGAAAGACAGAGAGAAACAGGTGTGAGAGAAACGCATCAATTGGTTGCCTCCTGCAAGTGCCCTGACTGGGGCCCAGGCCAGGGAGGAGCCTGCAGCCAAGGTACGCGCTCCTGACCAGAATCAGACCCGAGACTCTTTGGTAAGCATGCCAATGCTCTGTCCATTGAGCCAAACCGGCTAGGGTAAGGTATATGTGTTCTTAATAGATTGTTTTATGAATTAGCCTTTATAACACTGGCACTGGTAGGTTCAGAGCATTGCTAATGATTCTTACGGAAATTACAGTCTTCTGTCTTCTAAAGAAAGCAATAGTATATATCTAAATTTGATGAAATTAAAATTTAGTAAGATTTATCTTGAATTTACAAAGATACATTTGTTGCAACTGCAATGCAAATAGACATTTTTATGAAGTTATATATAACAAAAACTATTTTAAACTATTCTAATGCAGAAAATGAGTTTGTAGTTTGAGAGAATGAAGTCACCAGAATGAATGGTTTCTAGGCTAATTTTGAACTCAAAAGTAAGTATTTTGGAAAATATGTAATAGAATGAAGAGGCAAAACCTAAGATCCATCACCTAGGTTGAATGTATGTTAGATATTACATACAATATTAGACCAAAGTTCACAGCTGAAAAATTTTGTTATTGTTTTCTTTTGCTTCACATTTAAAAATGTTGTGTGTACTTAAGGGAATGAAGTCAACACATTAAAACATACCATTCCTTTACTGTGAGTTGTCTTTCTAAAATGCCCATATAAAGTAGTCTATTTGGGACTCATAAATATTTATATTTGCTCTTTGAGTTATTATTAAAGTTTTTTTCCAATAACTATTTTGAAGAGATGGTGAATCTCATCTTACTGTCATTTTTCTGACTAGTAAATTTCTCTTTTTGCAGTTCTTTTCTCTGCTTCAATATTAGTTTGAAGCCTGTGAGATTGTCTTTTATTAGATTAATGACTGACAATATATACTAGTTTCATATATCCTTCCTTCATAACAAGCATTAAACGTATTCATGTTTGGATAGAACAGTGATTTAGGGCTAGTGTTTTAAATTAGTCCTTTTAAAGCTTTAGCAGGACCTAGCTGGTTTGGCTTAGTGGATAGAGTGCTGGCCTGCAGACTGAAGAGTCTCAGCTTAGATTTTATTCAAGAGCACATGACCAGGTTGCAGGCTCGATCCCCAGAGGGGGGTATGCATCAGTGATTCGCTCTCCTTATTGATGTTTCTATCTCTCCCTCCCTTCCTATCTGAAATCAATAAAAATATATTTAAATAAAAAGATTTAGTAGGGAAGCTCTCTCATCAGGTGGTGGACAAGCAGAACTGGCTTTCCCATTGCTATTTCCGAAGGAAACTTTCAGGTGGTTGACTTAATATGGGTTTAAGGAGCTGATTCTTTTCAAAGCAAAACTGTTACAGTTCACCAACGCCATAAAGACATGACTTACTCAAGAAAAAGAAATTGTGCAATTTATTTTATGGCAGATTAAATTCCATTTAGTCTCCTTGCGGACAGCTGTTTTGAGTAGGGGGTCACTTGTATGAAACCATTTTATGGATGTTGGGCTTCAGATCTCAGGCAGACACAGCTTTCAGAGAGAAAAAGTTATGTTTTATGATTATTCCTTTTGTCAGCAAACCTCAGCTGGTGAGCATTAATAATATAGTGTTCAGTATTTCAAGCAGCTCTTTTTGATGTCTAAATATCCGTCTGATCTTGATTTTCAAAAAAATGATTGCATTGACACAATGCAAAAACACACAAATATTTCCTCCTTTGTCCTGAATTATAACACAGAAAATTAACAATCTCATCAGTCAAGATTTTTGATAAGCTGTTTCAACATCAAGTGTTTTCATATTAATGAGATGTATTTTAATGAAATTATTCTATTAAGAATGAACAAGTTTACATCCAATGAATAACAATTCCCCAGTAGAATGATGGTATCTTTGAGATGAAAGAATTTGTAGGTGACATGGTACATCTGTAACCTTTTATAGATAAGTAAATGGAGACTCAGAAAGGTAACACACGAGGACAATTTTACACGCTTATATATATGTTAGGTTAAACTAAAATGTACAGTTTTTATCCTGAGGTATGTCTAATTCTGAGGAATCATTCTGATAACTATCTTAAATGTAGTAAAACAATACTACCAATATGTAGACACTCTAATAATGGAATCTAACTTATTACCCACTTTTTGCCTTAGAATCAGGGTTGTACTAGAAACTATCATTTCACTTTGTACACACAAGTCTTGGAATGGAGGATTCATGAGAATTATAATTACCTGAACACACAAATTCCAGTATCTATAAGGAGCTGCCAGGACTGCAGGGGGCCAGTCCTCATAGAGGAAACAGTGTTTCTGACATCCCGAAAGGCTCACAAAGCAATAAAATGGGCTCTAAAGCACAGTTAAGTGTGTTTTATGTAGCTTTTTACAGGCTGAGATAAAGTAGAATTTATTGAGATAAGTGAATGGATTTTAGGCTAGCCCCGTGCAGGTCATTTGATTTTGTCTTATTCTAGATGTATCATTCAAGAGTTAGGCATCCTAACAAGGCTGCTTCATTTCACAGAAGCCAAGGCATTTTATAGATTGCCCAGGGCCACTCTGGTGCAAAATGTCCCCAGAAGATGAGAGTAATTCTGGAACAGAGAGAAGCTGGACTAGGAATAAAGGGGTGAGTGACTGACCGAACACTCAGCATTGGGTTGGGTACTAATTAGATATACATCCTTTATTTTTTTATTTTTTCCCACCTTTTCTCCTAAAACCCTGATAAAGAATTCTATATTGAATATATATTTACACACTGCTTGGAGGTCTAAACCATTGCAACATGCTCGGAGAAATTGCAAGATTTATTTTAACCATAAATAATTTTCATGACCCAATGATAGAGATAACTTTCCCAAACTGGATTCAGACAATCAGTGTCTAGGTATACAGAAAAGCAAATTTCAGCTTGCAAAGTTTAATGCGCTTGTTTTGATCTTTGGAAAAATGTTAAAGTAAATTACATTAATGTTTTCTAAGTAACAAAAGCATTAAAGGCTATGATTCAGCACAGGTTTGTTTAATTTTAATAAAACACTATCATACAGAGACTTACAAGCTCAGATTCCCTTGGAATTGGGAGGCTTCTTATCCCAGCAGGAGTGGCCTTGATGTAATAGCCCACAAGACCCAGTGCAACCAACTGGGCCTGGGATCCCTGGTCACTCCTATAAGCATCTGAGATCCCTCCAGATTGCATGGCACCAAGCAGCCCTACGAACTAAAGTACTTTGTCACACTTGTCTATGAAAGGTGACATATGAGTGGGTAGAGGTATCTCTATTGAAATAAAGTCCAAAATATGTCCTAGCAAGATGCTCTCAGTGGATCAGTGGAATGTAAGCTACTGAGAATCCCTGGTTGTTGTCAAATTTGGTTTTTCTTTACTCAAAATCCCGATACATCAGTACGAAGCCCTGAAGAAAGCCAAATGGCATGACAATCCTGATGACATACCAAAGATCATAGGTGACACAGCTGTCATCTAAAACCTCATAGGTCCCTCATTGCAAAAAGATTTATAACTCAAAGGGAGAAGTCACACTGATGGGCAGAATCAGAAAGGTATAACCCCAAGATCCATGTCTGGATGGAAATATCTGCAGCTTCGAAGCATCAGGCAATAAGCCTAAATGGAGAGATTGAAAACTATAAGCTCGTGGATGATTTTTACATCCTTCCATGTGCACTCTCTTTTTATGGGGATGCTTTCTCATAGCTGGTGTGTGGTGCCAATAAATCAGACCCTCTTAATGATGGCTGCCTTCATGTTACTCATAGGGCGTCTGGGAAACTGCATTTCCTACAGTGAGTGACAGATTCCAAAAGTATCTTGTAGTCCTTCCCACTTTTTAATTTAATTTTTAGGTAATTTAATAAATTAATAGTATTATTACTAAATGGTAGCTAAGTCCACTGTTACTGGGGATCAGGGAATTGATGATTGGTTCCCAGAATTGAGTCATCAGCACAAGAGACTCCTGGGGTACACTCACTTAGAACAGGAAGACTAAAATCTGGGGAAAAACTACTGCACTTCACTGAGTAACCTACTCCAGAAGGTTGGTGGTTTGAACTGTTTTGTGATTGAACCGCTCTTGGTACAAATTATAAGATCTTGCTGGCAGGTAGAATTTGGAGAAAGATAGTGATGGACACTTTCAGTGGAGATATAATTCTGTAGTATCAGAATGTCACCAAAAGGGCAAATCTAATATGTAAAATAATGCAATCCAGATCCAGGTATCCCAGATGAAAACCACTTGCAGGCCAGAGACAATGTCTTTCAAGCCCCATATAGCAGCTTGCATTTGTTTTCTTTAGCTTGTTCATGAATTTTCTTCCTGCATCTCTCCCTGTAATTGAAAGGCATGAACATAATCTGTGATTTAATGTGTCAATACCTGACATGTAGGCTAGTGTGTAAAAATACTCCCACAAGTGCAAGTATCGTGCCAAAGGTATGCTTCAAGCTTCAGAAGTATTGTCACCTGACATAACTAAACTTTGTTTTTATCTATTTCAGAATTCAGAAGGGTAAATTTTTTTTGCTTTAATTTTAGGGAAAATGTTCTTCGTCTGTACTATACACTAGTTCATATTTTATGGCAAACTCACAGCCATTAGGTTGAAATTGTTCTGGTGATTTGGTATAATAAAGGCTCTTTTCTGGTGAGAAAAATCAGTAAATCATTACTGGTAAGAGATACAGCAAATATTTTCAAATTCTTCAAGGCACTGTCCATCTTAGTGTCAGGGGAGATCTACAAGGGAGCTGAAGTCCAATGTGCACAGCGAAACGGTTGCCACAGTCCTCTCGTTACTGCTGGGCTTCAGACCTGCTAGGACTTAGAAAATGCTTCTAGACTAGAGTTCGATAGTTGGCCTGGAAATTGAACTTGGATGGAGCTTTTGCCAAGACAATGCGTGATAAACAATATCAGGAGGTCCTTCTCTTCCATTCATTGTAGTGTCTGCAAATATAGTAAATTTTCTTGTTTTATCAACAGTGAGACAGAAAGGTAGCAAATGGGGCTGGACGATGCTCCACTCTAACCATCAAGTAACCATATCAGCAAGTGACTCTGCCTTTCCTCATCTGCCATGCGTGGAAGGGGTTACATGGATGATGAATCTTGGCTTTACCTTTACTCACTGTGTCACCATGAACAAGCTATATATCCCACTTACCAAATATTCACTGGGAAATTGGGTTCTTCCATGAAGCAATTAGAAGTTGGCCTGCTACAAAGTAAGCACTCAATAAATTGTGACGGTTATTGTTCATGATATAACAAGCTGGAATTGAACTAGATGGCCTCTCATTCTATCTCCAACAACTTTGAGTACAGAATAACATCTATGCTTTATAGGATATAAAAAGTATTACTAATTGTTTTTTCCTTTAAAGACTCTTACCTTTCAATAATTGCAGCACCATGGTAGGGAGACCCTTATACATTGATAAAGGGCAAACACACTATACTCAGAGACCTCTGGCATCCCTACGATTTCATCAATTCCTTTCGAACTTGTAAAGACTACTTGTAATTCTGAGTGTTACAGAGTCCAGTGAGCTCTTTATATGAGGATTTAATAATTAACCCAGTAGTTTAAACAATTATTTCATAACTTAAACTATTTATTTTCACTAACTAGGTAATCTTATTTAGGGAATAAAATATTTTATTTAATTTATAATAATAAAAGTGTAATATGCTAATTAGACCGGACAGCCAAACAGCCTTCTGGATGACCTTTCAGAGAACCTTCTGGACAAAGCCAGGGCTGCTGCAAGGGTTGAGGTGGCAACTCAGAGCCTTTTGCACAAATTTCGTGCATTGTGCCTCTAGTGTGATAATAATTCAGTATTAGACCTCTCTGTTTCATTTGACATTCACTTGCATCACTCATTTTTCAGGGTATGATTTTGTAATCATTCTTTCTCTGGCTTTTCATAGACTTCTTTTCCTCTTAATTCTCCTTGAACATTGGTGCTTCTCAGGGCTGCACTCACCACCCACAGCTCATGTTATTGTGCGCACTATCTTTGAGTGATCAGTTTCTACTTTCTATACAATTAAACTCTCCTCTTGCTAATGACCCAAACATTCAACAAACTACTGGACTTCTGTGCTTAAATGACCCCACAGATATTTCAAACTTAATGGGCTGAAATTCTTCAATTTTAACTGTTTTTCCTCCTAATGTCACTGCCACTTTAAAAAAAATTACATTTTTATTGATTTCAGAAGGGAAGGGAGAGGAAGAGATAGAAACATCAGTGATGAGGGAGAATGATTGGTAGGCTGTCTCCTGCATGCCCCCACTGAGGACCAAGCATGCAACCCAGGCATGTGCCCTGACCAGGAATTGAACCATGATTTCCTGGTTCAGATCATAGATTGACACTCAACCAACTGAGTCACTCTGGCTGGGCTCACTTCCACTTTTGATAACATTATCATTTATCCAAACTAGATTCCTGAGAATTGGCCCCTGTTATTTCTCTTTCCTCACATCCCACCCCCAGTTAATGAGCAGATCTTGCCGAATGTAATCGTTCCTGATGACTCTCGAAGTCATCCCCTTTTGAAGCACCATTCTACAGTGGATTCAAATAACTTGATTCACTCGTTTCTCTGCCCCGAGTTACGTTCCACAGAAATCCATCCTTTATTATCAAACTGATCTTTGTAACAAGAAAAATTGTCCAAACTACCTCTCTTGGCAAAACTTTCCTCTGGCTTCTGGAGGCCTAAACAAATCCCTATCCATAATGTGGCAAACAAAGTCCCTCAAAAGGCCCTTCATTAGCTCCCTAGCTCACCTCTCTCTCTATTCTACCTTGCAGTGTTTGTCATTACAACACCAAGATGACAAGTGTTCCCTCAATACACCACATAGTTACCCATCCTGTGTATTTCAAATCCTATTTTCTCTACCTGAAACATACCTCCACAGCAATTCTTTCTTCCTGTGCCCTTTATTTTAACTAATCTTTAACTTGGTCCATCCACTTTCCTTGAAACCCTCCTACATCAGCTTATGCCACTTACTGACTGTGAGGCCTTGAAGAGCTTATCTTAAACAATAACAAAATTTCTTGACTCAGTTTCCCCAAGAATAAAATGGGAATAATAATAGTACCTATCTCATAGGATGTTTATAAGTATTAAAGTGAATATGTGTAAAATGCTTAGACAGAAGTTGACCTATATTTTCCCATAAAAATCGTTGGCTTCTACCTGTGGGATAATTTTTTGCTTACTACCACAATACTGAGTCCACAACACGGCAATTTCCACATCGTTTGGATGGGAGTTTGTATTTATCCTCACTACATACTGATGAGCTCATTGAATAAGAGGATTATCATGTATGTTCTGATCCTGGGTCATAGTCATGAAATTAATGTGAGTTGAACCAATCTGTGTATTTATTCATTTACTTACCCTGGAAATAGAAATCATTCACTTCTTCAAAAATAGGTTTCGCTGTTAGAGTTGGTTTCTGCAGTTCCTTTAATTAATTAGAATAGATGAGAACGTCAACAAAAGAAAAAAACTTTGCCACTATACAGTAATGACATATGTCAGAGATAATGGAACTTCCAGGAACAAACTATGCTTCTTTGCAACAATTATTTTCAAATGTTACTAGCTCATGATCTATAAGGTTATCCCCACTTGAGAGATGTTATAAGTAATATAAGGTATGGTAATAATTATTCCAAGCATGTTATTTGATTTTTCCAGGAAAAGGGAATTTTAAGAAATCAGAATATGATAAAGTTAATTTAATTAGGGTCAGAACTTGTCCCAGATCAATGTCAGAAGGGTCTTACGTTAAATACAAAACATATTCTATTTGTTTTGATGGAAAAACTCTTTGGTCTCTAAAAAGTTTTAATTATAAGAGTGTGAATAAATTAAGAGTTGAAAAAATATAGCATTTCTTTTTTTAAAAAAATATATTTTATTGATTTTGTACAGAGAGGAAGGGAAAGGGATAGAGAGTTAGAAACATCAATGAGAGAGAAACATCAATCAGCTGCCTCCTGCACACCTCCTACTGGGGATGTGCCTGCAACCAAGGTATATGCCCTTGACTGGAATCGAACCTGGGGCCTTTTAGTCTGCAGGCCAATGCTCTATCCACTGAGCCAAACCAGTCAGAGCTAGCATTTCTTTATTTCACACTGTCTCCATGGCAGGATGGCATGGGATGGTAAGAGAAATATTTCTTGAATATATTTGATCCAATGTTACATACAAAGATTCAGAATCCTATATAATAAAGAAGGAATATGCAAATTGACCATCACTCTGGTCAATTTGCACCCACAGCTGAGGCTAAGTTCCCATAATGAGCCTTAAGGAGCAATCACCAGGGACCTGAGGCTGGGCGCCCACCCACCTCCTGCATAGGGATTGATAGGGGACCTCAGGTTGTGCCTTACACCCGCAGGGCTTGACAGGAGACCTCAGGCTGCTCCCCCTGCCCTGGCACCAGGCCAGAGGAACTCAGGCTGCACCCTCTTCCCTGGTGCCAGGCCAGGGGACCTCAGGCCATGCCCCCCGCCCTGGACCCAGGCCAGGGGACCTGAGGCTGTGCCCCTCACCCACCGGGACTTAACGGGGGCCCTCAAGGTGTGCCCTCTACCCTGGTGCTGGGCCAGGGGACCTCAGGCCATGCCCCCACCCCAGCACCAGGCCAGGGGACCTCAGGCTGTGCCCCCTGCCTGGCACCAGGCTGGGGGATCACAGGCCACTCCCTCCGCCCAGCAGGGCTTGATGGGGGACCTCAGGTCATGCCCCCTGCCCTGGCACCCAAGGGACCTGAGGCTGCACCCCCCACACACACCTGGCAGGGCTTGACAGGGTGAGACTGGATAGGTCTGGATCTAGCCCAATGAAGGGGTGCCATCCAGGTTTGGGTCTCGAGCGATTTTGAGGTGCATGTGGGTGGTTGAAGACTTGACTCTGGGTTCCATGGTGCACCCCAGACTCTGACAGGAGGAAGATTTTCATATACGTTTTATTAATTTTCTTTAATCTCTGACTTCTTCTATTATAGAGAAAGGGCAAATAGCAATATTAAAATATTTCCTCTAATTAATCTCCTTTTAATGTGCACGAATTTTGTGCACTGGGCCACTAGTTTTAAATAAAAATGTGCAGAGGCATATGCTTCCTATATGATTAACCCTAATCAAAATGAAACTAAAATATACAATAAGAATGTTCAGCTAGTCCGGCCTACGTGGCTCAGTGTCTGAGTGTTGACCCAGGAACAAAGAGGTTGCTGGTTTGATTCCTGGTCAGGGCACGTGCCTGGGTTGCAGGCTTGATTCCCCATAGGGAGCATGCAGGAGGCAGCCAATCAGTGATGTTCCTCTCTCATCAATGTTCCGATCTCTCTATCCCTCTCCCCTCCTTTCAATAAACACATATTTTTTAAACAAAGAATGCTCAACTAATGGACAAAGTAAAATAAATATATACACACATGTATAGTATGTAATATATATGAATAATTCGTATACATGAAAAAGAAACAGCAAATGCTTCTTTTAAAACAATTTTTATTCAAATTAAAGTAGCATAGCATATGTATGACCTACATCAGACCACCTGCCCTAGGAGCGTGGATATAGTTCCCTGTTTATGTCACTGCTGTATCCCTAATGCCTAGAATATAAAACAGTCAATTCTTAGTATTTATTAACTAATAAGTCACAAATGAAAAGTGTTTTCTCCATTTCTGAAATCAGAGAGCATAACTCCCTCAGCATCCACCGTTACAAAGAACCTCAGCTTCAGTCCTTGTCTTACTCATCTTCAGATTCATTTTCTCTGTATAAACTTGTGAGTTTACATCCAAAACTAATAGGGAAATCTTAAAACACACACACACAAAAAAACACCCACATCATGTATGTGGTACAGTTCTCTAAGTTTTAACTTTTAAGAAAGGACAAAGGTTCATGGAGTCCTATAAATCTGGTAACCTTGACAAAATCAGAGCCATTTTAAGAGCTGACCCACCATTAGACATGGGATGTAATTGAAGACAATTTCATCTTCCATTAAGAGCTCTTTATGTACATGTCCTGTCACAAAACTAAGATAAGCGTTAGATCACTGTGAAAAAAGGCAGCATTTCATCTGCATTTATTTCAGCTTGAGGCTGGCTTATGGAAGATTTTAAACAGATAATTTGACAGCCTGTGTTTTGGTGACTATTAAGACTTATGGGGGATTTTCTAGTGTTTTTTTCCCCCCAATTCTTATTACTGAAGGTTATATTTTATATCTGCATTACTTAAGGTTTTATAGAAATTACATTTAAATATAATTATATATATGTATATCAAACTACATATATATATTCAGTTTTCCTTTAAGTGTTTTTCTATAAACCTGATTGACATATAAAACAGTCTATCAGCTGAGTTTGAATTTTGATAAAATTTTAAATGTAATTGATATCCTACTATTTTGGTAAATCTGGCAAATTTTTATGTGGATACATACTCCAAAAGCAGTTATAACTATTTAAATTCATTAAATTTAAGTGTGAAAAATTTTATTTGTAATTGTCATATTGACATAAATGACGTATTTTGTATTAGACCTTTTATACGGCATATCTTACACTTTCTACTTTCCTTAGGATTAAAAGAAAATAATTAACACTTTGCCAGTTTCAGATGCTAATTGATTGATTACTCTGTGTAGATGAATTGAAGACACTCAATACTTGAAGACTTCCACTAAAGAATTAGAGTTAATTTCTGAAATTTAAGTTTTAAAATTAACACACTGTGCATTATAATAGACAGGTGCAAAGCACCTTAAAAGAGTCATGATGGTCCCAAACCCATATAGTGCCATTTATAGATAGATGGATAGATAGATAGATGATAAGTCGATATATAGATGATAGATAAATAGATAGATAGATATAGATATACATAGATATATATAGATAGAGATATTTGTAGATCTCTATATATAGAGAGAGATGTAGATATAGACACACACACACACACACACACACACACTTCATTGTGAGAGGAAATAAAGGCAGGAAAGGGGAGTTCTACTCAGATGGATATCTAGTGTTTTGGTCCTCCATTTGCTGAATGAAAAAGAGGCTTATTTTCTCCTCATCTTGGCCTCACTGTGGGATGCAAGGATGTGAATACTGTCATTTCTGTGTGCTCACCCTTATTAATGGTTAATTGCACCTTTGCTGAGCTCTCCCGACAGAATCGGGTTTCAGCCATTGTGCAGCCCAGGCCTAGCCCCATACCTTAGTAAATTTACCCAATAATGCGTTCCCCTGTAAGGCCGCTAGGTGGAAAAGTTTCTGGAAGTGATATTGATAATGCACCAGTAAGTATGAAATACTTTGTCACCTCCAAGTGCTACTTCTCCCTATACTAGCAAACAGGTTCAGAAACAGTTTATAATGAGTATTACAAAGCTCTTATGGAAGAGCAGGGTTATTGTAAGTGCTGTTATTCTGAATATACTCTTTCAGTCACCCTTAAGCTTGTCTTATTTGCATTTCTGTATGTGATCTGTATTGGAAAAACTGTTTTAAACTATGTAAAAGAGTTTTGGTCTCATGTGTTGTTAAGTATAACTTAATTTCATTCAGTTCTAGTTTCTTTTAAAATATCTCAATATTCTGACTCACAGTCAAGAAATTAGGGTAAGGGTTGTGCCAAATCTTTTTAAATGA
>PVJC01026425.1:0-24006 GCA_004026665.1 Murina feae
TGCCCTCAGGCAAACTTTGAGATTTTTGTTTAATCCTTGGGTGGTTCTGGTCTCTACTCTGCAGATGTGATCGATTGAAGCCCTCTATAAGTTTCCCCACCCAACTTCTCTTTGTACTTTCTCCATTACAAATTCTCCTGGTTGTTGCCTTCTCTGTGAAAAAGGAGTTAGGACTTGCATTCTTCTTTTTTTCTTTTTAAATATTTATATTTTTTATTGATTTAGAGAGAGAGGAAGGGAGAGGGAAAGAAAGAGAAACATCAGTGAGAGGGAGACATCTATGGGCTGCCTCCTGCACGCCCCCTACTGGGGATGAAGCCCCAACCTGGGCCATGTGCCCTGACAGGGAATCCAAGGGCCACCTCTTGGTACAAAAAAACGAGGCTCAATCAACTGAACCACACTGGCCAGTGCTCTATTTGCAGTCTTGTTATCTGTCCTTCCCACCTGCTCTGGGATATTGTTTCATTAGCTATAACGTCTCTCTCCAGAATCTTCAATCCCATCTCTGAATCTTAAATCAACCTCTTTTTCAAAAATTCTTTATTGTTTAAAACAGCAGTTCTCAACCTGTGGGTCACGACCCCTTTGGCAGTCAAAAGACCCTTTCACAGGGGTCGCCTAAGACCATCCTGCATATCAGATATTTACATTATATTCATAACAGTAACAACATTACAGTTATGAAGTAGCAATGAAAATAATTTTATGGTTGGGTCACAACGTGAGGAACTGTATTTAAAGGGCCAAAAGGTTGAAAACCACTGGTTTAAAGTATTGTATAAGTCTCCTTTTCCCCCACATTGACCTCTCTCTGGCCGCTCCCACCCCCCAACACATGCCCTCACCCCCCTACTGTCTGTGTCCATTGGTTATGCTCATATGCATGCATCCAAGTCCTTTGGTTGATCTCTTACCTCCTCACCCCCTGCCTTCCATCATAGGTTGGACAGTCTGTTCTTGCCTTCTATGACTCTGGTTCTATTTTTGTTCATCAGTTTACGTTGATCATTATATCCCGCATATGAGTGATATCATGTGATGTTTATCTTTCTCTGACTGGCTTATTTCACTTAGCATAATGCTCTCCAGTTCCATCCATGCTGTTGCAAATGGTAAGAATTCCTTTTTTTTTTTTTTTTTTTACAGCAGTTCAGTATTCCATTGTGTAGATATACCAGTTTTCTAATCCACTCATCTGCTGATGGGCACTTAGGCTGTTTCCAAATCCTAGCTATTGTAAATTATGCTGCTATGAACATAGGGGTGCATATATCCTTTCTGAGTGGTATTTCTGTTTTCTTGGGATATATTCCTAGAAATGGGATTACTGGGTCAAATGGGGGTTCCATTTTTAGTTTAGCTATGTGCCACTATGAACATAGGGGTGCATATATCCTTTCTGATTGGAGTTTCTAGTTTCTTGGGGTATATTCCTGTAAGTGGGATCGCAGGGTCAAATGGGAGTTCCATTTTTAGCTTTTTTTGAGGAAACTCCATACTGTTCTCCACAGTGGCTGCACCAGTCTGCATTCCCACCAGCAGTGAACGAGAGTTCCTTTTTCTCCGCATCCTCTCCAGCACTTGTCATTTATTGCTTTGTTGATGATAGCCATTCTGATAGGTGTGAGATGGTACCTCACTGTCATTTTGATTTACCTCTCTCAGATAAGTAGTGACTCTGAGCATGTTTTCATATGTCTCTTGGCCTTCTGTATGTCCTCTTTCAAAAAGTGTCTATTTAGGTCCTTTGCCCATTTTTTATTGGATTGTTTACCTTCCTTTTGTTAAGTAGTAAATTAAGATAACTAGGAATAAATTTAACCAAGGAGGTAAAGGACCTGTACTCAGAAAAATTATAGGATGCTGGAAAAAGAGAAAAAGGAAGACATAAACAAATGAAAAAATATACCATGTTCATGTCTTGGTAGAATCAACATCATTAAAATGTCCATACTACCCAAATCAATCTATAGATTCAATGCAATCCACAATTAAAATACCAACGGCATATTTCAATGTCCTAGAACAAACTCTCCAAAAACTCATCTGGAATAAAAAAATACTTCGAATAACTGCAGCAATTTTGAGAAAGAAGAACAAAGTTAGAGGGATCACAATACCAGATATCAAGCTATACTACCAAGCCACTGTTCTCAAAACTGCCTGGTACTGGCACAAGAACAGACATATAGACCAATGGAACAGAACAGAGAATCCAGAAGTTGATCCAAGCCATTATGCTCAATTAATATTTAACAAAGGAGTCGTGAATATACAATGGAGTCAAGACAGTCTCTTCGATAAATGGTGTTGGGAAAATTGGACAGATACATGCAAAAAAATGAAACTAGATCACCAACTTACACCATACACAAAAATAAACTCATAATGGATAAAGGACTTAAATGTAAGACAGGAAACCATAAAAATCTTACAGACATTTGTGGTAGCACAAATCTTTACCAATACTGCTCGTAGGGCAATGGAAACTAATGAGAAAATAAACAAATGGGACAACATCAAAATAAAAAGCTTCTGCACAGCAAAAGAAACCATCAACAAAACAAGAAAGCCCACTGCATGGGAGAAGATATTTGCCAATGTTATCACTGATAAGGGTTTAATCTCCAAAATTTATAGGAAACTCATACTACTTAAATCAACCTCTTAAATGTGGATCTCTTGTTGACAGGCACTGTGGTAGGCATGATGGTTTAATTGTTAAGAACAACATAATCACTATCTTCATGTAACTACTGTTGCTTTGTACATAAAGATTGTCTTCATTTTAATTTTTTTAGATAAATTCCTAGGAATGGAATTTCTGAATCAAAGAGCAAGATAATTTTTGTGATTATTAGTAGGTTTTACTGAATTCCCTCCAAAGTTTACAATGTTGCAAGCGGTTATGAGCAGATTACACTACATGGCCTCTAGGGCATTTTCTGAGGTTCTGGTTGATATTTTTATCTGTTTTAAAAATATTTTCTTATTGATTTCAGAGAGCAAGGGAGAGACAGAGAGGGAATCTAACTCTGAGCTCCTAGATCATAGGTTGATGCTCAACCACTGAGCCACGCTGGCCCGGCTCTGTTAGATCTTTCAATCCTCTTCCTCAGTCGCATTCCTATCCAAACACTTGGCAAATCTTTTAGGTTTTATCCCTATCATATGCCACATCCACCCTTTTTATTTCTCACACTAGGGGCCCGGTGCACAAAAATTTGTGCACTCAGGGAGGCACCTCAACCCTGCCTGTGCCCTCTCACAGTCTGGGACCCCTTGGGGGATGTCCATCTCCTGGTGTGCCTGGTGAGGGGCTGATGGCTGTTTGCAGGCTAGCCAAGCCCCCCTCAGTGGGGACCCTCACCCCATTGGGGTGTAGCCAGCCTGGGTGAGGGGCTGAGGGCTGTTTTCAGGCTGCCCACAGCCCTTCAGGGTTCGAGTCCCTACTGGGATATCTGTACAGCCTGGGTGAGGAGTTGAGGGCTGTTTTCAGGCTTTCAGGCTGCCCACAGCTCCCATTCACCCAAGGTCCCAGTGAGGCTGGCTGGAATCAGGTTTCTGGGGTTTATTTATCTCCTATAATTGAAACTTTGTTACCTTGAGCAGAGGCCTAGGCAGGTAAGGAAGCCTCCTGTTTGTTTCACCTCCGTGGCTTCTATAATTGAAACATTGTTACCGTGAGCAGAGGCCCAGCCAGCCTAGGCAGGCAGTTGCAACGGAAGCCTGCTGTTTACTCTAGCTCCGTGGCTGCCGGCCTCCATCTCAGCTGGGTTGATTTGCATATAGCCACTCTGATTGGCTGGGAGGCGTGGCTTGACTGGTGGGCATGGCTTGGGTGTCTTGGGGTGATGGTCAATTTGCATATTGCTCTTTTATTAGATTAGATGGTTTATTACCGTGGTCCTCAATTGAGGGTGATGTTGCCTCTAAAAGGAACACTTTGCTTGTGGAGTGGAGGGGGGAAAGGAATCAAATAACATCTAGGGCAGCTATTTGCATCCTTTTTCATCACATTGGTAGTAGACTAAGGAGGCAGAAGAAAGCAAAGCAGGGAAATCTCTAGGATTGGATATAAAGCAAAATGGAGAAACACTTCTTTTACATTGGTGGGTGATAATTAATAATTAACATTCATAGTTCATAGAGATAGTATTTGGGAACGAGATAACAATAAGGGGTTCTGTGATGTACCGATCTGGTGCCAGCAGTTGTGCGTTCCAGGGGTAGGAAAAGAAAATTACTCTGGCCCAGCCATTGTTGCTCAGTGGTTAAGCATTGACCCATGCATCAAGAGATCCCCAGTTTGATTCCAGGTCAGGGCACATGACCAGGCTGCGGACTCAATCCCCAGCAGGGGACATGCAGGAGGCAATCAATCCATGTTGATGTTTCTCATCAATGTGCCTATCTCTCTTTCTCCTCCCTCTCAAAAATCAATAAAAACATATTTAACAATAAAATAAAATGACTACAATGTGTTTTAAAATATATTTTTATTGATTTCAGAGAGGAAGGGAGACGAAGAGAGAGATAGAAACATGAATGATGAGAGAGAATCATTGATTGGCTGCCTTCTGCACGCCCTGTACCAGGGACCGAGCCTGGTACCTGCAATGGGCATTGCCCTGACCAGGCATCAAGCTGTGATCTCCTGGTTCATAGGTTGATGCTCAATTACTGAGCCACACCAGCCGGGCCAATGTGTTTAGTTTTGTTTTTAAATGAAAGAAAATTACTCTGTCCTTTCAAAAGTATGTTATCCTAGATGCATAAGAAAAATGGACAGAGCTCGCTTAAGGTAAAGGTTGATCTTGGCTAAGGAAGCTCTAGGCCTGGGACATGACATGCACAATTAGGAATTTATAATCAGAACATCCTGTGTGGGTACTTTTGGTCACTGAGCTTGTTAGGCCTTGCCATGTGCCTCCCACCTAATCCCCTGCTTGTCAAGTTTATTAAGTAGTCACTTTTCGTTCACAATACAAGTACACTCCAACTAGTCTCTAACTTTAGTCTCTCCCTAGTCAATTTGTAACATAGGTAGCTACAATGTCAATTTTCTCAAGTTGTGGCCCCAAATGTGCCATTGCCCTACTCAAAACCCATATGTGTTGCCCATTGACCAATCCAAGCCCTTCAGCTAAAGTCACATAGTATGACAGCCTTATCAGCCACAACTCTGCTAAACATTACTTCTGCAAGTTAGACTATTTGCTGTTCCTTACCTATGTTCTCCTCCATACATTTACTCATCCTGTTCCCCTAAATGCTGTCTCCCAATCATCTTTTGTCACTACCTTTATTTAAGTCTATTTCACATTCCATCTTCTCACCAAAGTCTCTCCCATCTCTAATCAGAAGAGAACCTTGACGCTTTCATATGAATTTAGAACATTGTACCTGTTTAGGTATATATTGTAAATCAGCAAGCCAGATACAAGATGCCTTAACAAGCCAATTAATTAGGAGTCTTTATTATGCAGGGGCTCAGAGCAAAATAGCTCTGTCAAATTCTGAGCAAACAAAAGAAGAAGTCTTCTCTTTTTATATCTTTTTAGGGTTTTGTTTATGTTATTTTTGCAGACAACTTGTAACCTTGAGTACATATCATATCTAAAAAACACCTGTAACCTTGAGTACATATCATATCTATACAGACACCTGACATGGGAGTATTATCAATATCAGCATATCAGCCCCTTATGTTAGATGACTTGCAAGGTCAGACAGTTAAGTTTATCTTTTCTATTATTTAAGCTAAAAAACAAAGTTATATTTTACGGAATAAGCGATCATCTAAAAATAACATAGTTGGCCCTAACCGGTTTGGCTCAGTGGATAGAGCATCGGCCTGCAGACTGAAGGGTCCTGGGTTCGATTCCGGTCAAGGGCATATACCTTAGTTTCGGGCACATCCCCGGTGGGGGGTGTGCAGGAAGCAGCTGATTGATGTTTCTCTCTCATTGATGTTTCTAACCCTCTATCCCTCTCCCTTCCTCTCTGTGAAAAATCAATAAAATATATTTAAAAAAAATAAAATAAAATAATAAAAATAACATAATTGACTTACAGAGCAAGGGGCTATCTAAAAATAGCAGAGTTGACCTATAGAAAAAGGGACTATCCTATCTAATAAAGAGGGAATATGCTAAATGACCCTCATGTCATCGCAAAGATGGCATCACCCAAAGCCAATAAGGAGGAAATATGCTAATTGACTGTCACAGCCTCAAAGATGGAAGCTTCCACAGCCACAAGATGGCGGCGCCCAGTCCCCTCAGCCCCACGGGGTGGCAGACATGTGGCAAGGCCGCTTTGTGTGCTTGCCTCGTAAGTCCCCCAATCCCCTCAACCCCCCAGCTGTCTAGGGCCGCCCGAGGTGTAGACAAGCTTCAGATGGTGGCTGCCCAGCTGCCCAGGGCTGCCTGAGGCTCAGGTAACCAGGGCTGGCCGAGGCTTGTGCTGCTGGCAGTGGCAGCAGCAGAGGTGTGATGGGGGCATCACCTTCTCGTGATCACCAGGTCGCCTCCTGCCCCTGAGGGCTCCCGTACTGTAAGAGGGGGCAGGCCAGGCTGAGGGAACCTTACTCCAGTACATGAATTTTCATGCACTGGGACTCTAGTCTAAATTAACAGAATGTCCAACAGCAGTTTCAAACAGTAGTTTTCCAAAGGAGGGATTACTATGCTTCAAATGTACTTGTCATATTCTCTCCTAAACTTCCTAGACTGTAAAATGCTTCAAGGAAAGGATTTCCTTTCCTTTTTGCTCACTGCTTTTCACACAGAAGGTACACAGAAAGTGTTTATTGGGAAGCAGACCAATCAGAATCGAGTCCCTCCCACTTACTCTACATGGCATTAGCTCAGTCAAGTTACTCTCTCAGGCCTCAGGAATCCCATCTGTAAAATGAGAATAAAAATTGAGCCTTCTTCTTCTTCCTCTTCCTCTTCCTCTTTCCCTTCTTCTTCTTCTTCTTCTTCTTCTTCTTCTTCTTCTTCTTCTTCTTCTTCTTCTTCTTCTTCTTCTTCTTCTTCTTCAACTTGTATGTTAGCCAGTTGATAGATGGGAAGTGCTATTTTAGTACAAGTTTGTTATTATTATTTTTTTTTAAACCCACTTCTTTATAGGATTGTTGTAAAGATAAAATAATGCACATAAGGCACTTAGCAAGGAGTCTAGTTTAAAGCTAAACACTTACAAATGGTAGCTATAATAATACTTTCTTATTATGGCGCAAACCACCTTATTACCTATATGATGACTGGGTGTCAGTAGCTTACTTCGGAGGAATCAGCAGTTGGGAAGGCAGAGAAGTTCTTGAACTGGGCAGGATGACAGAGTGGGATAGGGAGGTTAGATTATTTTCACATATGCCCAGTGGCAGTTGAGTCAATGGGAATGATATCAGACCAAACCATTGTGTGAGGTACTGCTCTGTACAAAGTTACCTGGCCAAGAGCCAGAGTAGGGCTGATAGACCAACTGTTCTCCTTCCAAGTCCTGTGGCCTAGCCTAGGGCTGCAGCGTCTGAAGGAGGGACAGCAGAGGGGCTGGGCTGTGTGTGTGCGCTGAAAAGGCTCTGACATCAGATCCCCTGGGGAAATGCTGATGAAGGGAGGTCAAGTTCGTCAATAGGAGCTTTAATTGCCTTTTCAAAGAGATTGGGTTTCAATACACAATGGGCACATTCCACAGTGAACTGGGGAGATGAGCTGTGCTTGTTTGCTCTCAAAGCCGAGGGACAGTCTGCTCAACCAGAGGAAGGCTGTACATTTATCTTTCCCACATTCTGTACAAACATCTCTTCCTCCTAGTCCTTCCTATGACCTCATCCTTTATTTTTTTTCAGCATTTTGTGATTTCCTGGAAGAATATTGTCGCTGCCTTGTCTCCTAGTTTCCGTAGTGACTGGGAGGTACCTTTTGGAGCCTGACTTATCTTAATTTCATCACTTTTCCTGTTGTGGCTCTACTTAGTTCTCAATACAAAAGCAGCTATTAATGACCATTTTTAGAAATATAATTTAAGGACATTAGGAACAATAATGTTCCTAATATATCATGAGTGGGAAAAACAGACAAAATAAGTATTACAGTAGGATCCCCGTTGGGGGATATGTACTTTGTGTGTCGATTTGTATATGTATATATCTATTCATTCATATATACAGCCACTCATATTACTGAAAAAAATTTAGGAGTCTTTCCACTGCAGTATTCAACAGTGTTTATCTTTAGATGGTGGGATTCCAGGTAATTTTTATTTTCTTCTTTTTTGTTAACTTTTATATTCTGGACTTTCTACATTGAACATGTATCACTTATGCCATTAAAAACTGAGTGTTTTTTTAAACTACCAATAACACTTTCCCTAATGTATCTTATTTTTTCTAATCGCTAATTATTGCTTGCCTGGCTCTTCTGTTTTTTTTTAATCAATATAATTCCCTTTTTTTAAAAAAAAAAACAACAACAAAGGAACTTGACGTTAAGATTACCACAAATCGCCCTAACTGGTTTGGCTCAGTGGATAAAGCCTTGGCCTGCCGACTCAAGGGTCCCAGGTTCGATTCCGGCCAAGAGCATGTGATCGATGTTTCTCTCTCATCCATGTTTCTAACTCTCTATCCCCTTGTCTTCCTCTCTGTGAAAAATCAATAAAATATATTTTTTAAAAAAAGTAAAAAAAAAAAAAAGATTACCACGAATCTTCTTATTATGTCTATAGTTTTGCATTTTCCAGAATGTCGTGTAATTAAAGTCATACATTATGTGTAGTCTTTTCAGGCTGCCTCTGTCACTTAGCAACTAGTACGCATTTAAAGAGGTTCATCCATGTCTTTTTGTGGCTTGATAGTTCATTTCTTGTCTTTGACCACTATTCCATTGAATAAATGTACTACAATCACATATTGAAGGACATTTGGTTGCTTCTAATTTTCGGTGATTATGAATAAAGCTGCTACAAACAAGCATTCGTGTTCAGGTCAGACTTGCTTTCTATCATGACTTGAATTTTCAAAGAGTGTAATAGAAATAATTGATAAATAGAGGAATACATTGTGAAAGTCAAAATTAAAATGAAATGGTCCATTATAATTGATTTATTCATTTTTTGAAAGCAATGAAAAACAAGATAATAAATAATGGGTTGGCTCTTATTATTAATAATACAACATAATATGATGTGTAGCTGAAATGATGTTATTTGTGAAATAAGAAATGTTATTTCTTATTTTGACTGGAACCACCATCTTCCAATAACTTCCCAAAAAGACTAACCCGAAGGGAAAGAGGAGAGGCCCCCGCCACATGTCCTCCAGGCCTTTCAGAAAACATGGAGCTGTCCTCTGGCCTCATACATGGGAATCTACAAGAAAGGTGATATTGCGGACATCAAGGGAATGGGCACTGCTCAAACAGGAATGTGCCACAAACATTACCGTGGCAAAACTGGAGGCGTCTACAGTGACCCAGCCTGCGGTGGGCATTGTTGTAAACAAACAAGGGCAAGATTCTTGCCCTGAGAATTAATGTACGTATTGAGCATAGAAAGCACTCTAAGAGCTGAGATAGCTTCCTGAAACGTGGGAAGGAAAATGACCAGAAAAAGAAGGAAGCCACAGAGAAAGGTACCTGGGTTCAGCTGAAGCGCCAGCTTGCTCCACCCAGAGAAGCACTTGTGAGAACCAGTGGAACAGAGCCTGAGCTGCTGGAACCCATCCTGTATGAATTCATGGCATGACAAGTGCAAAAAAATAAAAGACCTCTGTACTGTTAAAAAAAAAAATACTATAAGAGGCATGGTATTCTTTCTGCAAATGTGTGAGTGGGCATATATCAAAATCTGGGCCCTAGCCGGTTTGGCTCAGTGGATAGAGCATTGACCTGTGGGCTGAAAGGTCCTGGGTTCCATTCTGGTCAACAGCACATACCCTGGTTTCGGGATCAATCCCCAGTAGGGGGCATGCAGGAGGCAGCTGATCAATGATTCTCTCTCATCATTGATGTTGCTATCTCTCTCTCCCTTTCTGAAATCAATAATATATATATTTATGTATTTATATATATAATCTGGATATATATATATATATTAAATCTGGTATTAAACCTGGCATTAAATCTAAATCTGATATATATATATATATATATATATATATATATATATATATATTTATTCTGGTATTAGGCTTTTGAGATTAATTAAAGAATAATCAAGTATAAAAATCAGAAATAATCCCATTAAATTCTTTAGGTGTCATAATAAAAATGTTCCTATTTATTTTTTAAAAAAGGAAGATACATATACACAAAGACAAACTCACTTTGTAGTCCCACTATAGGTTTATTTCTACAAGTGCACAATCTGATATATTCCATTTTGCTTGATTCCTAATAAAAGAAAATGGATGGTCCATTTATAAAGCTGCATTCTCAGGAGAGAACTTTTTTGATTAGGCATGAAGTGAAAACAATCCTTTTATAATTTTATACATTTGATTATTAGAAGAATTTTCTATAAACTAGCTTCTGGCCCTGTACCTTTCAAACCTTGCTTTTTCCTCCATGACCAAATTCTTCAGCGTTGGGCACAATAGGACATAATCTTATTGACCTATGGTCCTGTGCCTTCATGTCACATCACCAGTTTGGTGGGCACTATGGGCAGTAGTAGATTTTCTGTCAGGCAAACTTATGTCAGGATGACTAGCCATAAGTTAGCCAGTGACACATGGAACAAGCAGGGGGACTCCTGTCCTGGGGCCTCAACTTTGGAGGACTCAGCTCTGACCTCTGGACAGATGCCTCCCCATAGAGCAAGGAGTCTACAGGGCCACACCCTTCCTCATGACCACACACACTGGGTACCCAAGATTCTGGAATTCCCTGCCCATTTTTAGGGCTGTGTGGACTCGTGTCTTCCCAAGGGGCGTCAGCATTGCAAGTGCGTGTACCAACAGTAGTTGTTTGGGGCATTATGTGAACATAACTTGGACATGCATTCTGAAGTTTCTACGTGTCTATGTGTGAGGTCCTCACAGTGTGAAATGGAGTTGAGAACAGAAAGAGATGGGTGGACTGCAGGTCAGCTTTCCTGCACTGCTAAGTTTTAACAAGGAACTCCAAAGAATCTAAACATTTCAAATGCAGGCCTGGTCTCCTGCCAAGGTAGGTGATAGAATGTATTTTACTCAACAGTTTGCTAGCTTGACTTGTAACGTTTAACTATTTAGACATATGGTAAGTGGGCTTCTAATCGTACTTTTGTCCTAACCCAAGAATTCATTTGGTATTGAAGATATCATCTTATTATTCCATGGAGTAATGCGGAAATCTGTTTGCTATCAGAACTATTTAGGTTCCTGGGGATACTTTAATCCAGCTTCAACCTAGGTATAATCTCAACCTTGGCTATCGCTGCATTGGTTTGTGGGGTTGAAATAGAGCAGTGCTGGGTCCCCAGGGGCTCTTCAGCCTGAGTAAATCCACCTCCTCAGCACATCCCAGGAATAAGGCTTTTTAGTCGTAGCTACAAGAGTGTCCCAGAGTTGCTGCTACTTCTGCATAATAATAATAAAGACATAGAAAACAGAGGCTAACCTCAAAGATCACCACACAGATATATAGTCAAGCCTTCTTGTGTGGACAATTCAGGTGTGTTCTCCCCATGAGGCTCCTGACTGGGTCAAAGGAGGCAGGTCTTAAATACATAGATTCTATTTTCCTATTTAGTATAGTATAGTTCATAGAGCTATTTTGATAAACCATGGCTGAAGAGGCATTCTCTTTGGGTCTACATTCATATGAGACCACATGTTTTGCATATGCACTCATGCGTTAATATTTCTCTGCAGTCTGTGAAATCTCGCATACCAAATCCCTGGACACAGAGTTCAGTCTTCGGCCTAAACACAAGAAGGAAAAATCAGTCATCATTTATCAAAGATCTACGCACCACCTGGGAAAAAAGGATTGCGATGGGACCATTTGGATCTGACAGCCCAGATTTCTAGATGAGACAAGGTTTTTCCAGGGTCATATCCTTTTCCTTTGGAAAGGAAGGGTGATTATTTCCAGAATAAACCCTTCTCTTGCTCCAAGACACAGGTAGCAGTGAGCCCAGCCATATTCTTTCATTGATGTGATATAATCTGTCATTATGCTTATAAAAACTATCTATTTAATAGTAGGCTTGTTTTTTTATTAAATACTAGAGGCCCAGTGCACGAAATTCGTGCATGGGTGGGGTCCCTAGGTCTGGCCAGCAATGAGGACCAATCCAGGGCCTTCCTTCGTTCCACACCACCCCCTAGTGGTCAGCACACATCATAGCGAGCAATCGAACTCCTAGTCTCCCAGTCCAACTCCCACAGGGACCCTTTGCATATTAGCCTTTTATATAGAGAGATATTTTTTATCGATTTCAAAAGGAGAAAGAGTTAGAAATATCAATGATGAGAGAAAATCATTGAGTGGCTGCCTCCTGCATGCCCCACACTGGGGATTGAGCCTGCAACCCAGACATATGCCCTGACCTGGAATCAAACTGTGACCTCCTGATTCACAGGTCAATGCTCAACCACTGAGCCACACTGGCAGGGCTAGACTTGTTTTTTAATGTGCACCATTTACATAGTGGGTTAAAGACATCACATTAAATGATAGAGCATATGTTCCCATATCCTAGAAAAGTTATATTAAATACAGGTGAGAGTTTCAAGTTTTACTAGAGTAGAAATACTGAAAGACCCAGCATCTTTTGCAAGCTATATAAAGAGCTTTCTGAAACCTAAGCTAGAATCCCAATTTTCTAGGAAAGAAATACCAGTAGTTTAGGTGATTTTTTTTTTAAAGAAATTGCTTTTTTTTTCTTTAAATATATTTTATTGATTTTTGTACAGACAGGAAGAGAGAAGGATAGAGAGTCAGAAACATCAATCAGAGAGAAACATCGATCAGCTGCCTCCTGCACACCTCCATTTGGGGATGTGCCCGCAACCAAGGTACTTGCCCTTGACTGGAATTGAACCTCGGACCTTTGAGTCCTCAGGCCGATGCTCTATCCACTGAGCCAAACAGGTTAGGGAGGGTGTTTTTGTTGTTGTTGTTGTTTTTAGCCACAAGTCTAGTCTTATTCTGGAGGAGGTTCTTTAAATGTAGCTCATGGGGAATGAGGAAGCCAGGTCACCTGACTATTACAAGCCCTGGACAAGCCAGCACAGTCATTTATTTCCCCACTCTGCTATGTGGGTGGGTGTGAATACTCTTAGATCCCTGAAAAGCATTGCTGCAGTTTCACAAGGCCAATTAGCAATTCTCATGAGCCTCAATGTACTGAACGCGTAAGTGATTTAAGCATCATGAAAAGTTGGAAACTATGTCTGTGTCATAAGATGGGACACAGCACATGATACTCCAAAAATTGCCGCAAAAGAGGAGAGACCCAGAATTCAAAGTAGTGTGAATCAGCTTTCTTTCCTAAATATTGATTGTTGTTTACACCCTAAAAAGCTTTGGGACACCCAATAATTAAAATAAAGCAATATGAATCTTTCTCTCCCTTTCTCTTCCCCTAATCGCATCCTTTCCTTCAGCAGCACTGTTAACATCAGAAGTATGAAAAGCAATATTCTGAACCCCTACTAACTATGGAACATGGTAGGGAAAGAACATTGTGGGATATCAGTTAATCGCGTAACAGAAAACCTCCCCTTTTCCTGGCTCATGTAACCCATATTTTTATTTATTAGT
Source organism: Murina feae (assembly GCA_004026665.1). NCBI lineage: Eukaryota > Metazoa > Chordata > Mammalia > Chiroptera > Vespertilionidae > Murina > Murina feae. Next base: position 13,764 of record PVJC01026425.1, read on the forward strand.
TTACACCTCCCACCCAAGTGAAATAGTAATCTCAAAAGCACTATCACGTATTTCAAAGTTATTTCCACATCTATCAACCTGAGGATTCTGGGATCTGGCTACCTCAAGTCCTTGGAGACAATAAGTGATTCTGTATGAGTACTTTCTTGGCCTCTCTATCTTTGACTTTGTCACTTCGTAGTGAATGGACTTTATTGTCCACTCTGCATTGCTGAGAGCCGAACTGAACCCTCCAGTCAGTTAGCAAGGCCAAGCAGAGGGCCTCTTAGGACATTAGCACTGCGAGAGGTATAGCCCCCACAGAAGAAATGGCCCTTATCTCTGAGGAGTTTACAAGAGGTTTTCTAAGACACACATACAAGAACCTTTCAAAGACAATATGCTCCATCTAGAAGGAATTGTGTGGCTCACCGAAGATGTTCTGTGGGAGTGCCTGTGAAGGGGGCTTTCGAGTACTGGAGTAGAGATGGAGGCACAGAACCCACTTGGATCTCAGAGATTGCACAAGACTTAGGTGGGCAGAGAGGAGGAGTGAAGACCTTCCAAGTGAGGAGGAGGAGAAGATACGGGGTGGAAGAAGGAATGAGCATGGCAGAGGTCCACGACACTTCCCTTTTCCTTCCTGTTTCCAAACTGGATCGCTTGTTACCTTGCAATAGAGAAATGGGCATTACCTAATCCATTCATATTAACAAAACTAAGGGCCCGGTGCACAAAAATTTGTGCACTCGGCGAGGGGAGGAGGGGGTCCCTCATCCTGGCCTGTGCCCTCTCACAGTCTGGGACCCCTGGGAGGGGGGATGTCCACCTGCTGGCATGCATGGCCAATCTGGGTGAAGGGCTGAAGGCTGTTTTCAGGCTGCCCACAGCCCCCTCAGGGTTTGTGCACTGGGGGGTGGGATGGCTGGTGAGTGCAGGCATGGACGTTTCCAGCCAGTAGGCCTACCAATGCACATACCTGGTGGGCCTTCACCACTGAGGGGACACACCTGGTGCAGAGCTGGGTAGCAGGCCAGGGAGTGGACGCTGGTGCATGGTCCCTTGGGGGGGCCGTGCTGCTGAGCAGACACACGGGGGTGGAGCCAGGCACACGCTCACGCATGCACCATGGAGGCCCCAAGGGTGGAGGCAGGTGGCTGGACCTGTGGCAGAGGCTCTGCGCGGGGGCAGAGGATGCTTGGGCATGACCCTGAGGGGGTACCCACCTCAAGCCCCCGCCACTGAGCCTCTGAGGTTGCGTGGGCCCAATTGCTCTATTCCCAGGCCTCGCAGGGCCGGGCTGGGCTGCCAGCTCCCGGCCTTGTGGCTGCTCACCGCTGTCTAGAACCACCGTGGGCACGACTGCTCTATTGCCAGCCCCAGCCGAGGGCAGGGCCGGCTCTCACCCAAGACCACCCAAAACCAACCACTGGCGCGATGGCTCTATTCCCAGGCCCAGGCTGCAGGGCAGGGGCCTGGGCAGCCAGCTCCCGGCCCTGCTGCCAACCGCCACTGCCCTGAATCGACTTCCAGGGCACACACAGGCGGAGGCCAGGCCTCCACCTGTGCATGGGCCAGCACGATCTCTCTATTCCCAGCCCGATCGCTCCATTGCCAGCCTCGGCCGCAGAACCGGGGGCCTTGGGAGGCTGCCCTGCCCTGCAGCTGCCACTGCCCAAACCAACCGCCAGAGCACACAAGGGCAGAGGCCAGGCCTCCGCCCTTGTGTGCTCTGGCGCAATCGCTCCATTGCCAGCCCCGGCCGCAGAACCGGGGGCCTTGGGAGGCCGCCTGGCCCTGCAGCCCCCGCCACTGTCCGGAACCGACCCACTGGAGCACGCAAGGGCGGAGGCCTGGCCTCTGCGTGCTCTGGCACGATTGCTCCATTGTCAGCCCGGGCCTCCGCCATCTTGGCTGGGCTAATTTGCATACCATTGTTCTGATTGGCTGTTGGGCGTCCCAAAGAAACGGTTAATTTTACTATTTCGCTTTTATTAGTTTAGATATTATAATGACAAAATACTCCAGGAGTCCCACAGATCCTTTAGAAAAGGCCTTGCCTATCTTTCCTGACTAAAGCATTTGTAGATTTTCTTCTCACAAAGAAAGTCTCAGTTGTCTCTATTGCTCCTCTTTTCATCTTTCTTCTGCCACAGACATCCATCAACTTCACTGTAAGCCTCTGTTTGGCCCAGCATGTGGGAGAAACACCATGCTGACCTTCTCTTGGTCAAGACCTAAGGAACAGTTTCATTTTCAGCTGAGATTCATGTCCTTACTGGTTGACATACTTCATCTGAGTTAACATCATCAGTGAACCAACTACATCAACAGAATTCTTTCTGACCAGAACAACAATTAAGTGGTGGGGTGTGGGTCAGAAGAAAAGCATCTGTGTTAGAATTTATTGTCTCCCCCACCACAGCCTCCTCTTGGTCCTCACTAATTATCCTCTTAACCTACCCCCTCATTTTTAAAACATTTTATTTTATTTATTTTTTAAAAAATATATTTTATTGATTTTTTACAGAGAGAGGAAGGGAGAGGGACAGAGAGTTAGAAACATCGACCAGCTGCCTCCTGCACACTCCCCACCTGGGACATGCCCGCAACCAGGGCACACGCCCCTGACCAGAACCGAACCCGGGACCCCGGAGTCCGCAAGCCGACGTTCTATCCACTGAGCCAAACCGATCAGGGCAAAACTTTTTTTTTTTTTTTTTTGCATTTCTGGAAATTTTTATTTATTTATGTTTGTTTTTTTTATTTTTTTAAATTAAATCTTTATTGTTCAGATTATTACAGATGTTCCTTTATTTTAACCCCCATAGCTCCCCTCCACCTGGTTCCGCCCCCACCCTGTGCCCTTATCCCCGCCACTGTCTTCATCCATAGATGTAAGATTTTTGTCCAGTCTCTTCCCATACCCCTCATGTCCCTTTCCCCCTGAGAATTGTCAGTCCATTCCCTTTCTATGCCCTTGCTTATATTCTATTCACCAGTTTATTCTGTTCATCAGATATTTCTATTGACTTGTTATATTCACTTGTTGATAGATATGTATTTGTTGTCACTTTGTTGTTCATACTTTTTACTTTTACCTTTTTCTTCTTCCTCCTCTTCTTAAAGAATGACATTCAGCATTTCAAATAATCCTGGTTTGTAGTGATGTACTTCTTTAGCTTTTTCTTGTCTGTGAAGCTCTTTAGTTGACCATCAATTTTACATGATAGCCTTGCTGGGTAGAGTAATCTTGGTTGTAGGTTCCTGCTATTCATCACTTTGAATATTTCTTGCCACTCCCTTAAGGCTGACCTGCATTGTTTCTGTTGAGAAATCAGCTGACAGTGTATGGGTACTCCCTTGTAGGTAACTAACTGTTTTTCTCTTGCTGCTTTTAAGGTTCTCTCTTTGTCTTTTGCCCTTGGCATTTTAATTATGATGTGTCTTGGTGTGTTCCTCCTTGGATTCCTTTTGTTTGGGGTCCTCTGCGCTTCCTGGACTTGTAAGTCTATTTCTTTCACCAGGTAGGGGAAGTTTTCTGTCATTTTTTCTTCAAATAGGTTTTCAATCTCTTGCTCTCTCTCTTCTTCTGGTACCCCTATAATTCTGATGTTGGTATGCTTAAAGTTGTCCCAGATGCTCCTTACACTATCTTCACACTTCTGGATTCTTTTTTCTTTTTTCTCTTCCAGTTGGGTGCTTTTTGCTTTTTCATCTTTTAAATCTTTGACTTGATTATTGCAAACCTCTAGTCTGCTGTTGGATCTCTGTATAATATTACTAAGTTTATTGGCGGTTTCTAGAAAATTCTTGAACCTTAAAAGCGTAGTTCTAAACTCTATATCCAGTAGTTTGCTTTCCTCCATTTCTGTCATTTGTGATCTGTTTCTTTGTCTCTGCATTTTGGCTGCTTCCTTGTGTTGACAGAGTGACTTTCTGTGCTAGGTGTCCTATAGGGCCCAGTGATTCAGCCTCCCCAATCACCTGGGGTGGACACTCCTGTTGTAAGCCTTTGAAGGCTGGGTGCACAGTCTTGTTGTAGTTATCACAGGGAGGTATCACTGGGAGGAAATGTTCTCCAGGCCTTTCTCCTCATTGTTTGGGGTTGGGAACTTTTGGAGTTCTGTCCCAGCTGCAGTCCCTTAGGTTATGCTGCAGGCAGGCAGGTGCACAGCTTGGTCGGGGTTGTAAGTTGGGTGGGGCGGGGTCTCAGAATCACCGGGGCGGAGCAACCCGCGATGGCTGCCCCTCCGCCGACTCCGTGGCTTCTCCTGGATTTGGTGCCTCCACGCCCTGGCGTCTGCGCGCCCCTGAGTCCCCGAGTCTTCGTGTCAGTGATCGCTGCGAACAACTCTGCTAGAACGCCACTCGTCTTCCACCCCATTGCCACATCGCATTCAGTGCGATCCTAGAGTTTATAATCTCCTTCCAAGCCGCAGACCTAGGTGCTGCCGCCACCGCCTTTCGCCTGCGCCGCCTCCATTTCAAGCACGTCTGTACCTTTCAGTTTTGGCGTCAGGAACTTCTATTCAGTCTCAATGCACTCCTCCTCTTGCCTTCTACTTGTAAAGCTTCCCCTCCCTTGGTTCTGGAAGATGGCCGTCTATCTTTATAGTTGTATTTTTATGATGTAGCTGTGGGAGGCTGCACATTTAGGTATATACCTCATGCTGCCATCTTGGTTCTCTCAACATTTTATTTTTTAACTAGAGGAACAGTGCACAAAAATTCATGCACTTGGAGGGGAGGGGTCCCTCAGCCCGGCCTGCACTCTCTCACAGTCTGGGACCCCTTGGGGGATGTCTGACTGATGGCTTAGGCCCGCTCCCCAGGGGATCAGGCCTAAGCTGGAAGTCAGCCCAGGAGCCCTTGGGGGATGTCCAACTAATGGCTTAGGCCCGCTCCCTCTGGGAAGTCGGACATCCTTAGCACTGCGGCGGAGGTGGGAGAGATTCCCTCCACCACTGCTGTTCTGGCCAGCCATAAGCTGACTTCTGGCTGAGTGGCGCTCCCCTGTGGAAGCACACTGACCACCAGGGGACAGCTCCTGCATTGAGCATCTGCCCCCTGGTGGTCAGTGCACATCATAGCGACTGGTCGTTCCTTGGTTAGGGTCAATTTGCATATTACCCTTTTATTATATAGGATTATAATAGTCATACAATATTATACTAGTGTCAGGTATAGAGCATGATGGTTAGACATTTATATAACTTACATATATCCCCTGAAAAAGTCTAGTACCCACCTGACACTATATAAAATTATTACAACATTACTGACTGTATTCACTTGTGCTGTACTTACATCCCTATGACTATTTTGTATCTGCCAATTTGTACTTCTTAATCCCTTTACCTTTTCCCCCTAGCCCTCCAGCCCCTCTCCTCTCTGGCATCCATCATTTTGTTCTGTGTATCCATTTCTTTAAAAAAATATTTTTAAATTTATATTGATTTTAGAGAGAGAGAGAGGATGGTAGGAAGGCAGAGAGGATAGGAAAGAGAGAGAGGGGGGCGGATTTGTTTTTCTAATTATTTGTGCTTTCATTGGTTAATTTTTATATGTGCCCTGGCTGGAGATGGAGCTTGCAACCTTGATGTATCAGGACAACATCCTAACCAACTGAGCTACCTGGCCAGGGTTGTATTCATTTATTTTTATTTTATTGATTTCAGAGAGGAAGGGAGGGAGAGAGAGTGAGAAAGAGAGAGAGAGAGAAACATCAATGATGACAGAGAATCATTGATCAGCTGCCTCCTGCATGCCCCATACAGGGGATTGAGCCCACAACCCAGGCATGTGCCCTGGCCAGGAATCAAACCGTGACATCCTGGTTCATAGGTCAATGTTCAACCACTGAGCCATGCCGGCCGGGTTGTATCCATTTCTTGATGTCTGTGTTGTCAGAAAACAGTCACCAAATGCCTGTATTTAGTCATTATGGATATACCAGGATGTATATGACAATATTTTCTGACTTTCAGGAGTCTGTTGTCTAGTTGGATAAAATGGGTTTGTTCACTGGAGGCAGCATCAGAGCCTCTCAGAGGTCAAGGTTGAGCTGGACACTGCCTCTTTTGAGACTCCAACTATTTTTTTTAAATGAAGTGCCCAGCTGAATTTTTATAAAGGATGGTAGATTTTTTATGTATATACTTAACATTGCTTTTAACTAAAAAAAAATGACTACCTTTTGAAGTGATGTCAAAAATCTAAATTGATATCATAGCAGCATTATTTATAATAGCCAAGAAGTAGAAGCAACCTAAATTTCCATCAACTGATGGATGGATAGAAAAATTTTGGTATATCCATCTAGTGAAATATTTTTTGTCAATAAGAAATGAAGTACTGCCCTAGCTGGTTTGGCTCAGTGGATGGAGCGTCGGCCTGCTGATGAAAGCTCCCAGGTTCGATTCTAGTCAGGGGCATGTGCCTTGGTCGCGGGGACATTCCCAGTAGGGGATGTGCAAGAGGCAGCTGATCGATGTTTCTAACTCTCTATCCCTCTCCCTTCTTCTCTGTAAAAAAAATCAATAAAATACATTAAAAAAATATTTACATAAAAAATTAAGTACTAATATATGCCACAATACGGTTGAACCTAGAAAACATTATGCTAAGTGAAGAAAGCCAGTTACAAAAGACCACATTTTGTATAATTTCATTTATATAAGACGTCCAGAATAGACAAAATTATAGAGACAGAAAGTAGATTAGTGGTTGCTTGGGGTTGGAAGTGGAGAGAAGGGGAATAGGAATTGACTGGTAATGAGGTTTCTTAGGGGGAATAAATATGTTCTAAAATTAGATTGTGGTGATGGTGGTACGACCCTGTGGCTATGCAAAAATCCCTGCATTTTACACTTTAAATGGGTGAATTGTATGATATGTTAGTCATATTTCAGTAAATCTGATTTTTAAAAGTCTAAATTGAAAGCCTTTCATGACTATGTGTAGGGCACCAGGCAGTGTGGTGTGTGTAGTGGACAGAACACGGTTTGGAAGTCAAACATACCTAAATCCAAATATTCTGTTACGTATCAATTGTGTGACCGTAGTTAAATTACTTAAATTCTCAGATTTCTTTTATTCACTTTAAAATGAATAACCAGTTTGGCTCAGTGGATAGAGCGTCGGCCTGCGGACTCAAGGGTCCCAGGTTCGATTCCGGTCAAGGGCATGTACCTTGGTTGCGGGCACATCCCCAGTGGGGAGGGTGCAGGAAGCAGCTGATCAATGTTTCTCTCTCATTGATGTTTCTAACTCTCTATCTCTTTCCCTACCTCTCTGTAAAAAAAATCAATAAAATATATTTAAAAAAAAATAAAAATAAAAAATAAAATGAATAAAATAATTCCTACTTCATAGGACTGTTTTTGAATAACATTACTGGACAGTTATGTCCCAGGCACTATTCTAGGCTCCAGGGGGTACAGCAAGGACTAGGACAGCCAAGAATCTCTACACTATAGCTCATTTAAAAAATGTAGAGCTTTCCATGAAATCTCTCCAATGTTAAATATTGGAGATTAATTTAAAAATAATAAAACCCTGTAAGTCAACACTGTGTAAAAACATCTGTAGGCCAAACTTGGACTGGCAGTGTGGGACCCCCTGATGTAGGTTTTTCAGATGGTGAGTTTCTAGTATACTGCCCACTTGGCTGAACCTAGACACCCTGCTCCCATTTGCTGCCAAATTCAGGGAAATCATCATAGCAAGTAATGGAGCCAGCAGTGGCCTAGATCCCATCCCTCTCTATAAGATGCTGCCGTTTTCCTCACTGACCCAGTGAGGCCCCATTCACTTGCCATGCCTGGGCTGAGCTGGAAGTTTGTACATGGGTTTGGAAGAGACTTGTGCTTCTCACGCCTTTCAATATCATCTGTCCTCTGAGGATCTCTGTGGGAGGTCAATTCAGGACACAGTCTTAGATGTTAGAATTTAAACACATTTGTTTTCCTATACCGGCTTGTACCTTTCACAGCAACTGGTTTTGGCAAAAAACAAAAGTAAGTGAGCGGTAGTAGTGCAGGCAGCTCTTTTCTGGAACTCTGAAATGGATGATTAATTTAATGTGTTTTAATTCTCTAACATATCCATGACTTCAGAAAAGGAAAAGTAAGTTTTAAATTTAGAGATGAAGGGAGGGGGAGAAAGAGATAGAAACATCAATGATGAGAGAGAATCATTGATCAGCTGCCTCCTGCATGGCACTCACGGGGGATTGAGCCCACAACCCGGGCATGTGCCCTGACCGGGAATCGAACCAGAGACCTCTTGGTTCATAGGTCCACTCTCAACCGCTGAGCCACACCAGCTGAGTCTAACAACTTCATTTTGTTCACTTACCCATTGACAGAGCAGGAGAGTTTAAAGCTCTGAGAAGAGGGGTTCTAGAGAAAGGGTTCACTGGACCATACTCTCCCATCAACACCAGACTCGTTTGGAGTGCTTCATCCCATAGAGTCATGGAATTCCCAACAGCCTCTGAGTTCGAGTCTCCCACAGTGAAGCACATCAGAACTCCAAAAACCTCTGTACATGCAATGTGATGTAGTAGAAGAATGGTAAATTCAAGTTCAAATTTCCTTCTGCTGCGAATAACTACGTAACAATACAAATTACTTGATCATTTTGAGTTTTATATTCATCATTTGTAACAAGAGAAGAAAAATAATTGTCTTATAGGTCAACTGCAGTGGTTCTCAACCTGCTGCATATTAAAATTGTTTCATTAAAAATGTTGCAGCCTGTACCACACCTTTTGCAAATTAAGTCAGAATGAAATACAGACATCAGTTGTTTTAAAAAAGCTTCAGAAGTCATTCTAATATGCAGTTAGGATTGAAAACAACTGTTACTTGTGTAAAAATAGGTACTCTTTAAAAATTTTTTATTTTATTTTTCCCATCACCATTTATTCCCCCTATACCCTCTTCCACCTTCGCTCCCCTTTTCCCCGCAATCACCACACTGTTGTCCTTGTCCATGAGTTCTCTTTTTTTCTTGCTAAATCCCTCTACCACCTCCCCAACACCCTACCCATACACACGCGCACACACACACACACACACACAGACCAGAGCTGTCTGCCTGCTCTCTACCTATGAGTCTCTCTCTGTTTTGCTTGTTAGATCAGTTTGTTCATGAAATTCCACCTAGGAGAGAAATCATATGGTACTTATCTTTCTCTTACTGGCTTATTTCATTTATCATAAACAGGTACTCTTTCATTCTTAGTTATTCCCCAATTTAAGTTTCAAACCAGCAATTGACTATACTTTAGGTGCACGTTCTAAGGTTGTACCACTAGGTGTCAGTTTTACCACACAATCTGGCTCTTAGGAGCTTCTGGTTCCCAGGTTTTCAGACTAACAAGTATGTACCATCACCACAACTGTTGAGTGCCTGTCTTATGCCAGCCACAGTCCTAATGACTCTTAAAACATGTGATTTCTAATCCTATCCTAAGGTAGTTACTCTCCCAGTTATGAGAAAGCAGAGGTCAGGAAGATTCTGTGACGTGTACAGGATACACAGTAAGTGGCAGAACTGAGATTCAAGCATCACTCATTCAAAAAAGCCAAACACACTTCCTATGCACGAGGTACTGTATCTGGTATTAGATATCCAAAGGTGAATAAGGTATAGTTCTCACCCTCTGGAAGTTCATTTGTATCCCTCACTTACATGTACATTGGAAAAGAAAAGATGGGCATCTCCTTTTACAGTTGTTCATGGCCTCAGGTCAGCTATGTCTTCCGGAGGACTTAAGCATTGTGTTCCTAAGAGGGTAGAATCACCCTTAGGTAGAGTTTCCTGGGAGATACTATGATCAAATTTAAAATTTTTAGGAGCCTATTGAGCACCTATGAGGCTAGGGACTGTTTTACATCGGGTCTGTTTTACCACTGTCTTGTTTACTTATATTCTCAGCAACAAACCATTAGTGCAGAGTATGTGTCTAATTTATAGTCAATGAATAGTTTCTGAATGAAGGAATGCCTTGTACTCCGCTAAAAGAGCCATGAGGGAAATATTTAAAGAAGTCTGTACCTTATTCTGGGAAGCAAATCTGAATATTCCCTTCCAAAGGGTAGTGCCTTGTTCTCAAAAGCCCCAACTGATTCATCACTGCAGTGGGAATGCCTTACAGATCTCATAGAAGGTTCTAAATGAGCCAGGGACCAAAGGATTATGTTACTACTAGATTTGGTCAGTGGGTCCAGAGTCTAATGGCTTCTCTGGAGTT
>PVJC01026426.1:0-11867 GCA_004026665.1 Murina feae
GATTTGTAAGCTACAGAGGTTGGAGGCGGAAAACAGGATTATGATAAGTGGGGGTGCCAGCTGCCCTGGCCGCGGCTGTGGAGACGCTGTCATGTGGGTGCAGCAGCCTCAGTTCACCTGTAAACCCGGGGAGGCCTCTGGGGGCGCAGGCTGGGCAGGCTCTCCATCTACCGCCCGAGCCGGACCAGAGAGTGTCCGCAGGGTGCGGTGAGGTGCACAGCGCAGCGGGCAGCCTGGCCTTCCCATGCCTCTCCCATGTATACGTGCTGCACAGGCGGGAGTAGGCTGTGAGCTCCCGGGTGGGCCCCAACCTACTCTTTCCTCTGAATAATAAGCCTATATAATAAAGAGGGAATATGCAAATTGACTGTCACACTGGTCAATTTGCACCCACAGCTGAGGCTAAGTTCCCATAACGAGCCTTAAGGAGCAATCAGCAGGGACCTGAGGCTGCGCGCCCACCCACCTCTTGCATGGGGCTTTATGGGGACCTCAGGTCGTGCCTTCCACCTGCAGGGCTTGACAGGAGACCTCAGGCTGCTCCCCCCACCCTGGCACCAGGCCAGAGGAACTCGGGCTGCACCCTCTTCCCTGGTGCCAGGCCGGGGGGCCTCAGGCCATGCTCCCCGCCCTGGCCCCAGGCCAGGGGACCTGAGGCTGTGCCTCCCACCCAGCGGGACTTGATGGGGGCCCTCAAGGTGTGCCCTCTGCCCTGGTGCTGGGCCAGGGGACCTCAGGCCGTGCCCCCTGCCATGACCCCAGGGAACCTGAGGCTGCACCCCCCTACCTGGCAGGGCTTGACAGGGTGGTACTGGACGGGTCTGAATCTAGCTCAATGAAGGGGGGCCGTCCAGGTTTGGGTCTCGAGCAATTTTGAGGTGCACGTGGGGGTTGAAGACTTGACTCTGGGTTCCATGGTGCACCCCAGACTCTGACAGGAGGGTTTTACTAATTTTCTTTAACTTCTGACACTTGTATTATAGAGAAAGGGCAAATAGCAATATTAAAATATTTCCTCTAATTAATCCCCTTTTAATGTGCACAAATTTCATGCACTGAGCCACTAGTAATAATAGTAATAATAATAATAATAATAATAATCCCGTGTGGTTCAGTGGTTGAGCATCAGCCCACAAACCAGGAGGTCACAGTTCCATTTCCACTCACAGGCCCGGGTTGCAGGCTCTGTCCCCAGTCAGGGGCGTGCAGGAGGCAGCCAATGGATGACTCTCCCTCATCATTGATGTTTCTCTCTCTCCCTCTCCCTACTTCTCTGAAATCAGTAAAAATATATTTAAAAATAAGAGTGATGATCCTTACATTGACCTCTGTCCCGACAGCTTGTGTACCCTTCGCTTTCCTCCTTCCCAGGAATTGTCCTGGAGACTGCAGGCCCAGTGTCATCTGCTCGCTGGGGAGGGCAGGGACCCAGGGGGCAGCCTGCGCGGACCACCTGCCACTCCTCTCTCCGGGCCTCCCCCTCCCTCCCAGCCTCTCCGACGAGTCCTCTCCTTCACGTCCCCTGCCCTGTGTCACCGTAGCTCTTTCCTCGCTCCGGCACCTGCCGGGCCTGGTGCTCTGGCCTAGCCCCTGACGCCTCCTTGGACCGAGGACCTGAGAGCGGCCCAGGGTAGCCAACCCGCCCCCGGACGCTCCGATCATCCCGTCCCGAGAGGGACTCGTGGTCCTTCCCCCGAGTCTCCCCTCTCCTGGCAGGACCCAGCCTGGAGAGCAGCCCAGCCTCACCCCCGCAATGTCCACCTCCGAGTCCCCTCTCTCCAGGCCCCCATGGCCTCCCTGGAGGCAGGACAGGCCCCCTGGACAGTCAGAAAAGAAGAACCAGGCGTCATTTAAAAAAACAAACAGCAAGAAGCGCCCCGGCTGGGGGATCCGGCCTCTTTTGGGAAAAGCGATGGCTGGCTGTTCTCCGCGGGGACTGGGGGCCGCCGGCCTCGCTGGGAGACCGCACTGCGCAGGCCGGTGGCCGCAGGAATGGCAGGCAGCTGCTCCCGCTCGGAGGAATGTTCTGGAAACCATAATGGCTGCTCCTCCTAACCACAGGCCGGTCTTGCTGGCAGAATTAGCCTGAGCGTGCGGTCGCGGTGGCCGGGCTGGAGCCAGCCTGGAGCTTCCGCTGTCTGAGCTCGCTCAGCGCCGGGGGGCCGGGGCCCGGGGGGCTGCTGCGCCGGGAGGCAGCCAGGGCCTCGAGGTTCCCGCAGGAACTCCCGGCTTCCCCAGGAAACGCGGGGAGAGGAGGCACCCTGGCCGCCGGTGCCCGCTCAGTGGGGTGCTGCCCGTGGTGTGGCCTCTCAGCCCTCATCTCCACTTTTCGTGAGAGGAGACGGGCTCGGGGAGGTTCAGAATGACCCTGCGATGTCCCAGGGGTTCCCCACGCCTGTCCCACCGCACAGGCTCCCAGAGGCGCTGCTTGCATCAGAGGCCAGCCCCCCACCCCACCCCGTCTGCCCCTCCACCTCCCCCAGTGCCAGGCTGGCACCTCGTCTTTTAAGTCTTTTAAAACCCGTTTCCCCTAAACTGCTTTTTAAAGGGCCTGTGATGCTCCCCCTCCCCCTAATACTTTAAAAAACACACTTACATTTTTATTGGTGTCAGAGAGGAAGACAGGGAGAGAGAGATGGGAAACATCCATGATGAGAGAGAATCACGGGCCGGCTGCTCTCCCCACACCCCCCACTGGGGATCGGGCCTGCAACGCTGGCAGGTGCCCTTGACGGGAATAGAACTGTGACCTCCTGGTTCATAGGTTGATGCTCAACCCCTGGGCCATGCTGGCTGGGCCCTCTCTTCTAATAATTTAAAGATGAGTCTGAACAGGGCCCCCCGTTATTATATTACAGAATGAGGGGGTTCTGAGGGGTGGCCTCTGCAGGTCTGGCTGCAGGGGTGAGGGGTGCAGAGCCCTTGAAAAGGAGCCGGGTTCCTGGTTTGAGCCCAGTGCAGTAGGCACGGCCTTGAAGGAACTGGCTGAGGAGGCGGGAGGAGCAAGGTGGGGAGCTGGTCCCCTCTGTTTGTGGCTCAGACAGCAGGAGCAGAGCCAGTACCATGGCCCCTGGGGCCTTCCCTTCCCCTCCCCTCCTGCCCCCCTCCCCTCCGCCCCTCCACTAGCCGTCATCTCTTTCATCTGCTTGCAAAGTGATTGCGGCTTGGAGGCAGGGGAGCCAGGGCCGCCAAATCCCGCCCCAACGCAGAGACCAGGTCCTGTTTTGAAGTCCGTGTATGCTAACAATTTCTCTGACGCCTGGGAAGAAAGATGCAGGTGAGTAAAACCCCCACTGACTTTGGAGTGTTTGCCTGTGAGAATCCACCTCTCCAGCTGCAAGCTGTGGGCTCAGGGGGTGCCCCTCGCCTGGCCTGGCTCCTTCCCGCCAGGTGGGGACAGGTGACCCTTCCCCCTGAGTCTCCGGGGGGTCGTAGGGCAGAGAGGGGAATCCTGGGGGGGCTTGTAAAGGTGGGGGAGCTGGGGCCAGGGCGGACCTGCTTGTTGGAACAAGATCTCACGTGCACGGGTGGCCTGGCTCCTGCAGCACAGCGTCAGGGGCGGCGCGATGGCATCTGCGGGCACCCACACCCCTCGATGCGGCGGGCGCCGAGGGAAACTTCCAGGTGGACGGCAGCCTCCCATGTGCAGGGCTGCTCAGCTCCCTCCAGCTCTGTGACTTGAGCTGACTTATCTTTTTTTTTTTTTATCCTCACCTGAGGCTATTTTTCCATTGATTTTTAGAGAGAGGGAGAGAGAGGGAGAGACAGAGAAACATCCATGTGAGAGAAACACATCGATTGGTTGCCTCCTGCACGGGCCCTGACCAAAGTCTGGGCTGGGCAGGAACCTGCAGCCGAGGTACGTGACCTTAACTGGAATCAAACCCGGGACCCTTTGGTCCGCAGGCCGACGTTCCATCTACTGAGCCACACTGGCCAGGCCTTGTCACCAGGTACCGGAGACCATGCTGTGATGTGCATGGCACCCCCCTGACTCCATATGTAGAAGCCCTAACCCCCAGCACCTTAGGATGCAACCGTACATGGAGGCAGGGACTTCACAGGGTGAGGAAGCTGGCCCGAGGCTCCGACCGTGGGCCTCCTCGGACCTGACCCGCGTCCTTAGGAGGAGGGCAGCGTCGGACTTACCCAGAGGCACCAGGCTCGCGCGGGCGCAGGGGAGAGGCAGCCGTCTGCAAGCCGCGGAGAGAGGCGGGCACCTCGATAGCAGCCTCCCGCCTCCAGGGCTGCGGGGAGTAAATATCTGTCCATCTGTCCGTCACGGCCTGAGGGAGTGCGACACACAGGGCCTGTCGCCTTCCCAAGTAGCCCAAGGTCACTGCCAGGACCCGAGAGGCTGCCGTCAGAGGCAGCGTGGGGATTAGAGGGCAACGTGCAATTCTCTCCCTTCCCTTTTACTCCAACAAGAAGAAAACCTCATTCGGCAAAGAGAGGTCTCTCCTGTCTTGTCGACTCCGGGCAATCCCCCTTAAAAACAAACAAACACAAAAACCTGAGATAAAACACCCGCCACACGGAACGAACCGCGAACCAGCGTGGAGTGTGCATACACCCCCGCGGCGCCCCGCACGTTCTCCATGTTGCGCAGCCGCACCGCTGAGGGGTTCTAAGACGCGGTTACTACCCCAAAGGGAGAGCCTGCGCCCCCCGCGCCCGCTGTGGGATGACCGACCCTGGTGCTTCCTAGAAACGCGATCCCCTCACCCTCGACTTCCTGCGTCCGTCTCGCATCCTGCCTTCAGGGTCCGTCGTTGTAGCGCGCGTCAGGCCTCACCCCTCGGCGTGGCCGACAGCGCCCGTGGCATCGAGATGCCGGGTCGCCGAGTCATTTCTCCGCGGGTGGACATCTGCCGTGGCAGCGAGGGCTGCTGTGGGCAGCGTGGGCTGGCACCTCTGTTCTCGGTTCCCTGGGGTTCCTGGGCCCGCGCCCGTCGGTGTGGATTGGGGAGGAGCAGGAACTTTCCTAATCGAACAGGAGCAGGTCCGGGCTCCGCAGAGTCGAGCGCACAGCTGGACTCTGAGAACCTGGATTTTAATGGTATTGACGTCTACGGGTCAGAACGTCGTAGAGCGGTTTTTCCTCCTTTTCTTTGTACTTTTCAATTACGGTTTACATTTAGTATTATTTTTGTCTTGGTTTCAGGTGCACAGCACAATCCTACACTTTACAAGGTGTCCCCCCCCCCGATATTTCCAGTCCCTGCCCGGCACCCCACACATTATTACAGTATCACCGACTGCACGCCCTGTGCTGTGCTTACATCCCCGTGACGACCCTGTCACTGCCAACCTGTGCTTCTCGATCCCTTCACTTTTTCACCCAACTCCCCAGCCTTCCGCCTGGTCCGTATCTGTGAGCCTGTCTCCATTTTGTCTGTTTCTGTTCTTTAAGTTCCGCATAGGAGTGATGTCCTGGAGGCTGGTTGTCCTCGGTAGCAGCGACACAAACTTTCCTTCTAACGCCAGCGTCTTAGAACAGGGGTGGGCGCCTCTGCCTGCCGAGGGCCATTTGGATGGTTACGCCACTGGAGGGCTGTCCAAAATTACCACCTTCGCAGCAGCCTGCTGCAAGCGGTCAAACATTCCTTAGCTCACCCCTCACCAGAGGTGACCGCAGGATTTCTCGAGGCTCCTCATCCGGCCCCCGGCTGGCCGTCCCCCATCCCTGCCCTAAACAGCAATCCGTTCGGTGAATGGAAAACAGTATTAGACCCCACACAGGTAAGCACCTCAGTCTGTTTAGTTCACGCTCTCTCTCCAGTCCCTGAAGTGGCGCCTGGCACACATTAGGTCCATAAAAATGCGTTGAATGAATGCACCACAAAGCACAGCACTGCGGGGGGACGTATCCCGGGCACAGCTCCTGAAGGTGACGAGCAAATGCTCCTGAAACCTGGCACAGTAGCCGCCAGACACATCTGAGGTGAGGCCTAGCCTCACTGACTACAGGCAATTTCTCTCCCTCCCCAAGCCTCACTTTCCTCATCTGAAAAATGGGTTTGCGGGGGAGTGAACATGCTGACGCCCGCAAGGTGCTCCAGGAAGGTCGGCTCCCATCATCGTCTCCTGATGGGCGGCTGCGGGGAGCACTCTAGGGTTGGGATAAATGCAAGCAAGACACTGGCAGCCGTGGGGGCGGCTGGGCACCGGGCGCTGCGGAGGGGCAGGCTGGCCGGGCTGACGCGGGTGTGGCCGTGTGCTCGGCCCAGCACAAGGGAAGTGACATAATTACAAGAGCATCTTGTGTTTGTTCGGCGCCGGACGGTTCTCAGAAGCGAGGTCACACCCCCCTTTCTCGCCCGATCTGCCCGCAGCCTGAGGGGCTGTCAGGGCTGATCCACCGATGCACGCTCAGGGGGAACCCTGAGAGGGAGCAGAGCTCAGGGCCCGGCCCAGTGCACAGCGCAGGCGAAGGTCAGAGCAGGGCGTCCGGAGTCAGGCGTCGCCTTGGCCTTGCGGTCCCAAGTCAGACGCCCCCGCGGCCTCGCTTGCGGTTTCCGAACCCCCTGCCGGGGCCTGGACTCTGTGTTTTGGTGCCACGTTGGCCCTGGATGCCTCCTCCCTCCGCAGAGCTCTGGCTCCGGGTCCTGGAGCATCGACGATGCAGGCACGTGCCCGGGACTGAGAAGGTGGCGCTGCTCGCCGCGCTGGGACCCGCTCAGGGAAGGGGGACACGTGCTGCCCAGCAGGGCCCTGGAGGCCAGGCCAGAGTCGCCCGGCAGCTGTAGGGTCCCTGCTGCAGGAAGGGGCCCCTCATTCACCATCGTCCCTTCCCGCTCCCTTCGGGGTCTCCCCCCCCCAGCTCTCAGTACCTCTTTTGGCATCAGGACCCCAGGGAAGGGGCGGCAGGGGAACACTCTCGGGGGTGCAGGAGGTAAGCGGATCTTGGGGACACTGAGACACACGTCAGCTCAGTCAGTGCGAGCACCCAGGAAAGGAAGTCCCCCGTTTACTGGTGCCTCCACTGGGGCCCCGCACAGGAGCCACCCATGGCCACGCTCACAGCCCCGGGGGCAAGGCCTGCTGCCTCAGGCCCCTTCCCGCATAGGGAGCTGGGGTCCTCTCGCTCCGGGATGACCCTCCCCTCGGGGGCAGAGGTTTCCTGAGTGGCTGCGGCACGGTGATGGCCGATTCTCCCCTTTGCGGTGTTGCCAGCAGCTTCGGCTGAGGCCCAGGAAGGCCCTGGTGCTGGGAGGCCTCCTCTGGAACTGCAGGTCCCACTGCCCTGAGGCCTGGGCTGGCCACCCCGCTCCTCCCACAGAGCCCATGGGGTTGGGGGCAGGGAGGGACGGTCCCTGTCACCAGGGGCTTCTGCCGAGGGTCTGGGAGGGGAGGGACATGGCTGAGAGCAAGGACACATGAGTGAGCTGCCGCCTGGCACTCAGGCGGGCGTGACCAGGCGCAGGGCACCCCTCACCTGCAGGAGCCATGGCTCCTCGGGCAGAAGGCTCGTCCTCCCCAGCCCCACTGGGGAGCCACCTGGGCAGGGCCAGTGGGAGCCGGGGTGGGGCCCAGGGGCCAGAGCTGGATTGTCAATGTTGGGCTGGGTAGGAAGCCGGGGAGGGTGGCGGGGGGGGGGGGGCTGTCAGCTGTCACCACAGCTCACCAGAAGGTTCTGGAACGCGTGCCCTTTGCTTGGCTCCCGATTCCCGGAGCAGCCACCCGCCCACTCGCTTCTGCCGCCCTCGGCACATTCTGGGGACAGCAGAGCCGCGTGGGGGTCAGACACACACTGGCTCCCGGCCTTTCAGTGGCCTTAGGGACCGACACCTGCAACTCTGTCTGATGATCAGGGACGCCCCCGCCCGGGGCAATGTGCTGACTTTGGGGGCATGACTTTGGGGGTAAGGCTCCCCTCCCCTACGGCCAGGACTGTGCCAGGGTGCCCTTCCCAGGTCCCCGCCCACAGCCAAGGGTCACCCTCCTGCCCACCGAGAGCCCGGCGCCAGCCTTTCCCAGTCAGCGCACAGCACACGGCTCCACGGAGCCGGCACGTGGCAGGGGCGGGGCAGCCATGGGGGCGGGAGGGGGGCACGAGGGAGGCTCAGGCCTGAGTCCAGGTCACGGCAAGTGTGACCGGGGCAGGTGGGGCAGCAGCGTTTAGCATCTCCTGGCGGTGGGCACTGCTGCCGGGCACACACACACACACACACACACACACACACACGCCATCTGTGAGGCTACGGGAAGTCCTGGCGGAGGGAGGGTGGGGAGTAATTAAGGGGCTCGAGGGAGCAAGAGAGCAGGAGAGCCAGACAGGGAGGGCAGTGGAAGGCGCTGGAGTCTGAGCGAGGGGGAGGGAGAGGGGGAGAGAGAGGGGGGCAGAGAAAGAGCAGTGGGGAGCAGCAGTCTCCAAAGGGACTCCGGGGGCAGCCCCCCTCCTGCTCAGGGGGCGTTTGTCAGGTGAGAGCCCGGTCCCCCCCCGCCACCCCCTCCCACCCCCATGCTCAGAAGGCAGAGAAGGCCACAGAGATGGGATGCAGACAGTCCCCAGGCCGGCAAAGAGGAGCCGGGTGGGGGTGGGCCTCTCCCCAAAGCAACACTGACCGCGCCCATCGAACCGCCTTCCACTGGCTGTTGTAGAGAAAGACAGGAGGGGCACTGCCCCCTCGGTGCCCGAGGCTGGCTCACCTTGAGGCCCAAACCTTACCGGGACAGCCCTGCCCAGAAGAGAACAGAGGCAGGGGCAGGGAGGACGCGCCCCGGGACCCTGCGGAAGCTGCAGAGCAGCGGGGGTGTGGAGGCCCCGAGGTCTGCCCATGGGTGGTGCAGAGCAGGTGCGCAGTGAGCAGCCCGACCCTCGGCCCCCGACAGCCCGCAGAGGGCCTCCAAGCCTGCTGCCCATGGCGGACGGGGGGTTGTGTGTGCTGGGCCACAGCTGCTCTGCCTGGCCTGGGCTCCAGACGGCTCACAGAAAGGCGAGAAACAGCGCTGGGTGCAAACTCCCAGGACCAGGTCCAGGCCCAGCTGGTGGCCTTGGCGCCTGGTCCATCCAGTGCAGAGATAAAGGCAGAGGGACTGGCAGACGGGGCCTGGCGCGGAGGGGGCCCGGCCGCTCACCAGCTGGGTGACCTTGAGCAAGCTGGGCTTTTTCTGATGGGATTGGACTGGATCCTCTTAAAGTGCCAAGTTCCCGGGGTCCCCGGGACAGACTGTGAGGGTCAGTCCTCTAGGATCTGTGGGTGCGCAAGCTCCCATGAGAAGCTGCTTGTGCCCAGGCCCCGGCCAGCCAGCCACGGGGACCCCCTGCTGAGCGGCTCCGTGTTGTGTGTTCTCAGCACATCTTTACTGAGTACCTTTGAGGGGTCTCAGGCACGCCACTCTCTGAGGATACAGCAAATGGCTGCCCTCCTGGAGCTGGACGCCTGCCAGGGGAGGCCTTATCGGGGTCTCTCCAGGTGGTAGGGCTCTGACCAATGAATCCAGGTCACAGGGAGGTGGGTTTGGGTTTGACATGAGGGAGGACTAACCTCTGATGACATCAGAATGGCACAGGCTGCCCTGTGAGCTCGTGAGCAACCTGCCTCTGGAGATGCTCTGAAAGGGGCTGGAGGCACAGAAGGCGGCGGCCAGAGTCCAGCTGATCCCCAAGATCCTGCCCACGGTGGTCATCGCACCAGCCTTCCGCCGACTGTCCTGCCGCAGGGAACAGACAGGGAGGGGCACTGCCCCCTTGGTGCACGAGGGTCTAACCCTGAGGCCCAAACTTACGCGGCCCTCCATGTGGGCAGGACCTGTGACTTGCTTCTAAGTAATGGAATGCAGCAAAGGGGCTGGGATGGCACCTCCGTGATTATTTTGTAAGGTATGGCATCTCTTACCACGAGCCTCTCTCTTACTTTTCTGATGGAGCAGGAGGCCATACTGGGGTGGCCCACACAGCAAGAAGCTGAAGGCAACCTCTGGCCAACCACCAGCGAGGCAGTGAGGGTGATCGCTGGCCAACAGCCAGCAGGAAGTGGAGGCCCTCACTCCCACAGGTCACAAACAACTGAATCCTGCCAATGACCCTGGGCACCTGGAGGCAGGCCCTTCTCCGGGCGAGCCTCAGATGAGACCGCAGCTCTGACCTCCACTGCGGTCGAGGACCCAACCAAGCCATGTTGGACTCTCGACCCACAGAGACATGACATCATCCATCAATGAGTGTCACCTTAACAAGCTAAGCTTTTTAAAACCGCGGCCGGTTTTGCTCAGTGGCTAGAGGGTTGACCCATGGACTGAAGGGTCTTGGGTTTGATTCTGGTCAAGGGCATGTACCTCAGTTGCAGACTTGCACCGGTCCGGATGGTGCAGGAGGCGACCAGTGGATCTCTCACATGGATGTGTCTCTCTCCCCTCTCCTTCCCACTCTCTTTAAAAATCAATGGGCGGTGGGGGGAGATATCCTCGGGTGAGAATTAACAAAAGATGCCAGCTGTGGAGGTGCCATCACACAGAAACTGAAAACCAGTGCAGCTGCCATGAAGGGGAGTGAGCGCCGTCCTGAGGCCTCTCCCTCCGCCATGGGGTCACCCTCCTCATCGCCCGCATCGTGCTCACAGCGTGTCGTACCACCCGGGACCCGATGTTGTGAGCTGTGTGGCCTTCGCCCTGGTTCTGCACCAGAGAACCAGGAGGCCTGGCCGTGAGGAGGAAGTGCCTGAGTGACACTGGGGACAGCCAGAAGCCTGGATCCTGTTCCTGCTCCAGCAGCTCTCCCTTCCCTTCCCTCCCTCCCCCGTGTGACCTCAGGCAAGGCTGCCTGGGCCTGGTGGCCCTTATCAATAACTAGGGGGCCCAGCCGCGCGCAGGTCTGTGCAGGTCCCGTGAGCAAACAGGCAGCCCGCTCGGAGGCCCGCGGAGGTGAGGAGCTGTAGTTCTTTGTCCTGAAACGTCACGGGCATTCCTGGGGGGTGACTCAGCTCCGAGACTTGGAGCGTTTCCCTTCCAAATAAGGCCTCTCGTGTGAGGCTGGAGCCCCAGGAGCTGCTGAAGGCTGGCTGACCCTACCTGTCCCTCCGTCCCCGTTAGAGAAGCCCACCAGGAGGGATAGGAACCCGAACCCGAACCCGGAGTCCTCACGAGGGTACATGGTCTCGGAGGCCGGCGGGACCGCGGTGGCTCCTGGGCGAAGAGACAGGACGGTGGGAGAAGAGGGACCCGCACTCCCCTGCTTGCGAGCACAGCACCTGGATCACAGCCTCCGCCTCCCCTGTGCTCACTTGCCTGGAAGCGGCCAGCTCTCTCCCTCGTCCCTGTTCCAGAGTCAAGTCCTCGGGATTTTCAGGGGCGTCAGGCAGCCCTCGCCCCAGGGCAGGGACGTGCGGGGAGACCGCTGCAGTGGCCCAGTGGTCTCGGACCACGGTGGCGGGCAGAGAGGTCAGAAATGGCGGGTTCTGGACAAGCTGAAAGAGAGCCAGGACTTATTGACGAGCGGAGAATCCCCGTCTTTAGCACCTGGGAGAGTTTGTTGAATGAATGAATGAATGAATGAATGAATGAATGAGGTGACTTTCCAGAGATGCTGCGTTGATTGGTGCCCCAGCAGCCCTAGAACAGCCTCCTGGCTCCCACAACCCGCCTGCCCCACGCGGTCCCTTAGAAGCCCCGAGGACGAGGTCCTCTCTGTGGACACTCCTGGGGCTCTAGGCTCCCTGGACACCCAGTGGCCACCACAGACCCCGAATCCCTCGCCTCCTGTAGGCCCGGCCCAGGCCTCCTCTTGCCCAGCACTGCATGGGCCACTGGGGAGGAGAAAACCGCTTTCCTCACCCGCCCCCGACCCCCAGGCTCGCCTCGCTGGGCCTCCCTCGCCCCGAGACCAGACTTGCAGGGAAGACAGCGGAGCTGCGCCCAGAGGTGCT
>PVJC01026426.1:11967-24076 GCA_004026665.1 Murina feae
CCCCCTCCCACCCATGACCCTCTTCACTGGTCCACCTTCTGCTTTTGATCTAAAGAGGGAGGGGCAGGGCCTCCCTCAGCCAAGGAGTGTGGGAGCCCCTTACACATCCCGCATGGATCGGGGTTCCTGTTCAGGGTTCCAGTTCTGGAGAAGGCCACACACAAAATGGAAAGAGTAGAAGGAATTAATTTGGAATAATGGGGCCAGGCGTGGAGTCTGCCTCTAGTGGGTGAGACTGCCCACTGCTCTGGCCTTGCTCAAAGCTTTTATTAAGGCAGTGGGCAACAACCATATCTTCAGGGCAGGAAATTCCAACAACAAACAGGCAACAAGAATTTACATATGAGTAGCAGGTGGAGGGTTGCTCCAACTATCAAGTTCTCCATCTAAAGATGAGTGAATACTCCCACCATTCAGAGCAATTAAGGCTGACCAGCCTTCAGGCACATTCTCTATTAGTGACAATGACCAGTCTCCCTCAAAGGAGGAGAGAGACTGGCCCCCCAGACCCAGACCCCAGTGGGAAGACAGTTAGCCCCCAGCAGGGGCGGGGCGGGGCGGGGCAAGGCTGCTCCCATCTGAATGTGTGTGTCCCTTTGGCAGAAACTAACTTTCTGTAAAAACAATGGAAAACCAGGGTGGGGTTTCCTCCCTGGAGTCACCAGCACCCCTGGGAGGAAAGGTCGCAGGCAGGAGGGACAGCAGTGCCTCCAGGGCTGGTTCGCGGGGTGGGCCCAGGGCGGTGCGGCTTCCCCTGTGCCCGGAGGCCTACAGGCCACGCCACGGCCTCCACCAGGGTTTCCATTCCGTGAAGGTCCATGTTCCTTCCCAGGCGCTGGCCACCGTGCCAAGGTCCTGGTGACCTCGGGGAGGGTCAGGCTGGGCCCAGCCACGGAGGCAGGGAGCAGGGCTGAGGAGACAGCTCCCGGGGCGGGGAGGAATGTCTGTGCAGGCACGTCTCCCCGGATTTGCCGCATCTGGCGCATCTAGGACTCCGCAGCTGGTAGCCACGTCATGTGTGTCCCTGGGCTTGCTCCTGACCACGTCCCGGGGGCCCGGCCGGGGCTGCCTCCTCCACAGCCGCCGGACTCCCTGGGCGTTTCCTGGGCATTTAGTTCCTACCTCAGCCCGCAGCTCTCAGCAGCCCTTCAAAGGACCCATTGCGATGCCTGGCCTGGGAGTCACGGGAGGCAGGACCGGGCCTCCCTCCCCAGGAGGCCCCTGACAGGCTTGAATGAGGCCCTCTGTGCTCACCTGCGCCCCTGTGTTTGCCCAGGGAGAGACCCACGCAGGCCAGCTGGCACCAGGGTAGCATCCACGGAGTGCGAGATGCTTCCAGGAACCGGCCCAGGAGCGGCAGGGGCGGGGCAGGAACCTGGGCGCCGGGCCCTGAGGGCCGAAGGCCTCGGGGGAGACGTGGTTGGGAGCTGGGGCTGCAAAGCCAGAGCTAAGTGGCCAAAGTGCCCAGAGCAAGGGACGGGGGCAGAGGCGGCACCCAGAACTCCGGGCGGCACAGGCGGGGGTCCACCTCTCTTGCCCCTTTGAGTCCCAGTGAGGAGCGCCCAGAGGCTCACAGTAGGTGCTCAGGGGTGCTGGCCAGCGGCCTCCGTCCTGTCGTCACACCCTGCGCCCCCAAATCCCCGCTAGGAAGCTCTGACACGCCCATCAGCTGCAGGCACGGAGGAGCCGGTCCGCGGTTCGTTAAAGGGCTCCGTGGCGGAGGAGACCCGCCTTGGGGCCCGGGTCCGGAGGCCTGGGTCCCGCCTCTGCAGCCGTCCCTGGGGACCTGGGCGTGGGGGAAGCAGAAGGATGTTCCAGCCACGTTGGCTGATAAGTGATTTTCTGCAAGTGGGGTAATTGGACGAGGGTTCCCATGGCAACGGTGCCTTTCCTGGAAACGGCTGGCTTGCTGGTTCGGCGGGAGGCAGGCAGAGCGGGACCTGCTCGGATGTGGATGTGCGGGGCCGGGGCCGGGGCGGGCGGAAACTGCGGTGCGGCCACCAGCCACCCGAGCCTCCCCCCAGGGTCCGTCCCGCCTCCTCAGCCGCAGGGGCACTGCCACACGGACGGGCTCCCACTCCGGGGCCCTGCGGCTCCACCCCTCCCCCTGTGAACAGGAGGCCGTTTTATGCGAAGCTCTGTGTCACGGCGCACACGTTAACCACCTACTAAGCGCTTTCGGGAGCCGCGATAACTTGTAAAGGCTTCTGCCACTGAAATCCCGTTTTACAGGGGGGATGAGGCCTGCAGGAAGTGAGGGGTGGCACAGAGATTGGGGGGGGAGGAGCCTGGCAGGTGTGACCTCAACTCCCCTGAGCTCTCTGCACCCACCCAGAGGGAGGGAAGAGGAGATGACCTCCCCCTCACCCCCTCTCCCGGCGGGAGTCCCCGGGGCACCCTCCCAGGACGAGGAAGGGTGGGGAAGCCCCCGGCTGCGGCTGCAGCTCCTGGTGGCTCCGCTGTGAGGCTCCCTCAGCCTCCCTCCCAGGCCGCTGCCGGGAGCATCCTGGGCTCCAGTGACGGGGCGACGGGGAGACGAGGCGATGGGGCGACGGGGGGATGAGGTGACAGCCGAAGCAGAACCAAGGCCCGGCTCCTCGTTGCTTGTTGCTGAGCTGGGAAAAGCTCCAGGTCTATTGGGCAAGAGCTATCGGCATGTCTGGAAGGGGTGTGCGTGTGTGCATGTGTGTACACGTGTGTGAGTATGTGGGAGAGTGCATGTGTGTGAGCTGTGCATGTGCATGTCTGAGTGTGTGTGTGCATGTGTGTGTGTAGGTGCGGGTAGACGGAGGTGGGTGGTTCTCTCCGAGGGTGGGGGGCCGGAGCCTGAGGGCTCCCGAGGACCTCTGGGTGGGCTCTCACTGGGGGTGGAGCGGCTGGCCCCTCCCGTCCTGCGGGCTCCCTGCTGCCTGGTCCTGGAGGACACAGTGGCCAGACCTTCCGTTGCTCTCTCGGGGGCCCCATCGTCCACGTCCTGGTCCGCCCTGCGCTCCGGGCAGCTGCTCAGCACGGGGCCCCTGGCGGCAGGTGGGCTCATGAAGGCGAATGTCGCTGTGGGTCCCAGGCCCGTCCCTGGGCCCTGCGGGGGCCTCTGGGCCCGCAGTTTGCATGTCCGCGTGGGATGGTCCCGGGCTGGTGGTGGAAACATTTTTCAGGGGAGACCTGGGGGCCGTGGTGTTCCCTGAAGAGCCCCTTCCTTCCCCAGGGGCTGCACGTTCTCTTCTTAAAGATGCTCAGGGCCCCTCCGTTCCGGACCCCCTTTCCCACCCCCTGGCGCCTGCTGCCCGCATATCCAGGGAGGTGAGGTTTGAGGGGACCCCCGGGGAGGAGGTGGCAGCCACTCGGAGGGCTTCCTGCACCGTAAGGGCCGTCCTCCCCGGGATCCCAGCCACACAGGACGCAGTTCCGGGGGCCTGAGCACAGCACAGCCCTCCCCCTCCTGACCGGTCCCCATCGGGAGGGTGGAGGGGACCCAGCAGGTCACCTGGAGCCCAGTCAGGCCTGGGAAGAGACCCTGACTCATCGGGGCCTTGGCTGCCGAGGAAACTCCCAGAGGCTCTCTCTCGTCCGGCCGCTGCTTCCCCGGGCGGCCGGGTCTGCTCCGCGGCCAATGATTCGTGACTCAGGGCTGAGGCTCCGGGGAGGAAAGGGGCCGGGAGCCAGGCGTGGGGCCGAGATGGGGCCCGCGTGTGGGAGATCAGGGCGGGAGGCAGAACCCAGCAGCTGACAGTCCGTGCTCGTGGGCGAGGACCTGCGTGAACCACCCTCCCCCGCCCCCCGCCCAGCACCGGCGAGGGCGGTGCAAGCTCGCGGCCCTTTAATCCGCTCCTGACCCTCGAGGGGCACCTGGGAGCCGATGAGGAAGCAGAGATGCCTGCCGCTCATCAAGGCCACAGACGCTGCCTCTTGGCCGTGGGGTCTGTCCTTGAAGCCAGGGCGTGGGAAGGCCGCACGGGCGCTCCCAGGGTGGAAAGGCCAGAGTGTGGGTCCCCCCAACATTCCACCTGCCTCCTGGGAGCCAGCCCACTTCCCACACCGTCACCGCCACCCCCGTGGCATCCATGGGGAGCCCGGCGCGTCCAAGGCTCCTGAACACACTGCACATAGTACCTCACTGGGCGTCTCCTTCGTGACCCCCTGGGAAGCAGCCACTGAAATGATCCCATTTTACAGGCGGGTAAACTGAGAGATTTGGGTCTGACCTCAAAGAGGACAGTCCTGAGAATGGGCTCCCTGTGCCCGGTCGCAGCCATGGCCTGGGGGGCGGGGAGGGCAGCCAGCTGGCACGACCAGAGGAGAGGAGGGGCCCGCCTCCCGGCCACCCTCCTTTTTGCAAGTAGAATCTCTGAACAAAGGCGGAGATGTCGTCTGAGTCCTACCCAGCTGATGCACAGCAGGCACAAGGACCTTTTGAGGCAGAGGATTGGGTCTACATCGGGAACAGGGTGGGGTGTGGGGAGGGAGCGCCTGGGTTGGGGGAGGATGCTCGGCTCGGGTCCTGCCCCTGTGCTCACCAACCCTGGGGCCTGGGGGAGGCGGAGGCTGCCTGGGGAGGCTGGCTGCTCCGGGTCTGGGCGGAGAGCCAGGCTGGCCCCTGCGGAGGAAGCAGCCTGAGAAACAGCCCAGCACAGCACTGCTCACCGGGGCAGCTCCCCCTGGCGGCTGAGACGAAGCCCAGGGAGCTGATCCTCTGATTTCCCAACACTTCAGGCTGCAGGGCTCCCAGGAGCCCGCGTGCAGGAGGCGCTCTGTGCTCCCAACTCGGAGCCCCTCCGTCCTGCAGGGCGGGCCTGCCTGTGGCGGGTGCCGTGCTGTGCAGGATGCTGACTCCTGGTATCACCAGGGGGTCCTCTCTACCACAAGATCTGTCTCCCCCCCCCCAACCAGGGCCCATCATGAGGATGAAGACACCACATTTATTGAGCACCTGCTGTATGCACTGGACTGTGCAGGTGCAGCAAACCTCAGCCCTCAGAGCTGCAAGGGCAGCAGGCCTGCTCCCACACCCAAGGGGGTGCTCTGCAGAAGAGCTGAGCGGCCAGTGGGAGGGGATGGTGGGTGAGGGGTTCCGTCCGGAGGTGACATTTCACCGGGTCATGAGGAGGCACTCTGCTCACCTGAGTAGCGTCAGAAGGAAGAACCTTCCAGTAGAGGACATGGAGGTGTGAACCTCCGAGGAGCTCGCCGTGGCAGAGGTCAGGGTGCAGGAGGCGGACGGGGGAGCTGGAAAGCTAAGTAAAAGTCGGATGGTGCCGGTGCTGGGCTCCAGGCTTGCATGTGGCAGTGGGTGCTCCCAGGGGAATCATGGGGTTCCCCGGAGAACAGGTGTGTGTAAGGACAGGTCCCTGCCAGCAGCAGCCTGGCCTTGGGAAAGGATGCAGGGGCTGGGGGCCCAGAGGGGTCGCAGGGGGTGGAGGTGGGGAGATGGCGGAACACTGCCCAGGCAGAGTCCGAGCTGTGCTGACACAGGGCGAGGTGTGCAAGGTGTGCCAGGGGGGAGGGCTCGGCTGCTCCGGGGCTTCAGACCCACAGCCCTCTGCAGCCCCGGGGGCCAGAGTGGGGCGGGGGGAGGATGCTGCTTGCCAAGACTCGGTCTCCCTGAAGACCTTGGGTGGAGGCTGGCAGCCGAGGGTGGGGGGAGTAGGGGGCTGAGGGCCGGCAGGTGCCTGCCTTTTGCACCCGGAGGAGGAGAGAAGGGGCCTTCCCTGGAGGTGGCTGGTTCCTGCTGAGTGGGAGGCCGCGGGGCTCAGCCTTCCTTCCTTCAGCCCCCGTGACCCGGTGAGGGTGAGGGGCCCTTCCTGACTTCCCCACTTTAGCCTCCTGTTCTGTGTTGTTCTGTTGCCTGAAGCCTCCGTGCCAGCGTCCATTATGGAAACAGAGCGTATGCCAGGGAGCCTTAGCGAGGCGAGGCGGCTGCGGGCTCCTGGCTGCCCTGCCGAGCCTCTCCGTGCGTTTCCCTGGCAACGGAGGCAGGGAAAACAGAACCTGTCAGATGCAAAATGTCAGTTACAGCCACTAGGGGGGAGGGGAAGAGGGCTGGGGTGGAGAGGCGGGAAGGGGAGCTGGAGGATGCACCCCACTGCCCACCCCCAGGCTGGTGCCCTGACCCTGGCCCAGGCCAGCCCGTGGGTAGGGCAGCTGGCCTCTTGACTGAGGGGGCTGCGCCCTGGGCAGGGGCCTGAGTGAGGGGAGGGGAGGGGACTGGCGGGATGTGCCAGAGGCTGCGCCCTGCCCAGCTCATCATCGCATTGTCTCAGCGGTAATTTGGTGGGTGGACACAGCCATGCGGCTGAGAACCCCTCTGGCTGCGTTCGGAGCTCCTCGTGGCGGAGGAGAGGGAAGAGATGTAAGCCTGGCCTGGAGGATGGAGCCTGCTCCCTGCAGCCTCCCTCCACATGGACCCCAGGTCCAGCTTTGTCTCCGTGAATCCAGGCCCCGCTGAGGGGGGGGGTGCCCTTTAGAGCAGCGGGAAAGAGGTCCCCGCAGCGTTAATATTCATCAGCACAGGCCCCTCTCGAAAGGGGGGGGGGCGCGGGAACAAAGGGTTTGCTGAACAGCCTAGAATTCAGTTCACGAGGTGGGGGGCTCCTGAGAGCATGTGAGCGTGTGCATATGCATGTGTGAGAGCATGTGTGGACACATGCATGGGAGTACACATGTGTATGGGTGAACATGTCAGTGTGGAAGCGTGCATGTACACGTGGGTGAGCATGTGTGAGTGCATATGTGTGAGCCTTGAACACATGCATGTAAGCACGTGTAAACGTGTGTGTATAAGGTGGGCATGCGCACTCTGCTGTCCTCAGCAATTCCTGAAGCCTCTCCAATCTCCTAATTTCCCAGGCGAAACTCTGCCCCCATGGCCAGGGAACCCCAGAATTGGGGGGGGGCGGAGGCTGCTGTCCCACTGTGTGTCTGCATCAGGGGTTCGGATGGAACCCTCTTGGCAGCTGGGAGCGGGGTGTGACCGGGGTCCGGCTGCTGAAAGGATTGCCCTCTCCCCGCGGAGCCCGCGGTCCCGCGTGTGGCGGAGGAAGCGGCCAGGGCCCTGTAATGCTCCTCGGGATCCCCTGACAGACCAGACGGGCCCCTCACAGCCAGGACAGCCTCCGCCTTCCCGGAGGCTGGGGGTCGGCAGGGCACCTTGTGCAATGAAGCGGGGGACAGGATGCGGGAGGCGTCCCTTTATGAACACGGCCTCTGCGGTCGGCTCCGGCAGCGGCCGCCACCCTCCTCCCGTCTCGCAGCCCAATTCCGCGGCAGCTCGCGGGGTGCGCGTGGGGGTGGGGCTGCTGCGTGGCTCCGGCTCTGGGCGGCCTGGCTCCACCACGTCTCACAAGGGCCCCTCCTGGGTTCCGGGCGTAACGGTTTATCACCGAGGTTTCCTCCCCCTCCCGGCGTGGCCACTGCTTTGTGGCGGCCACACGCACACTCGAGGAAGCTGACAGGGCCCCTGCTTCGCGCCCAGCTCAGGGGACATTGCGTGCCCCCCCCCAACCCCCCAGTTACGGTCACCACCGCTGTCGGGCTCCAGGCCTTGCCCCTCACAGGAGCCCCCTGAGCATCACACCCCGCGCCTCCCTCGCTCTCGCCCCCGACAACCACCAGACACAGGGCGCCGTGCGGGAATCTCGGGTAGTTTCCACCAGCCGGTTCTTAGTAATAGCATCGCCGTTTGTGACGATCGGTCTGCGTCGGGGGCCCCTCTCCCCCTGGGGAGAAGCGAGCTGGAAACCATATGGAGGCGGCTGGAGGTGAGCACCCTTTTCTTCTGTGAACAAGGCCTGTGGCACAGCATCCGGGCCTTTATCCCGTGGGGCCAGCACCCATGTCCTGGGGGTTTGATTTTCTCTCCAATGCATCGGCCCCAGGTGAGCCGGCGCCCGCTCAGCACCCCGACTCAGGGGAGGGCGTGGCGCCGGGCGAGAGGACGCTGATCTGGAAGCGAACATCAGCTTCCCCTCACCACCGAGTGGGGACTGAGCTGTGGGATGGAGACAGTCGCCAGGGAGGAGGCCGAGGGAGGGGAGGCTGATGATGGAATGACCCAGCACCTGGGCTGCGCAGGGGTGGGGTGGGGGTGGGGGAGGTGGCTCCGTGGTGCCCTCAGTCGCCCCTTCCAGCTGAGGAGCTGCCAGCTGAGCTGTCACTCACACACCCCACCCTTCGGCCAGGAGCCCGGCCCCGTCTCGTGTCAAGTGCAGCATCCTGGGGACCCCTTAGAGACGAGCGCTCCCTCCCAGGGCTCCCAGGGCTGCACCCCCATCAGGCTTCCTTCCTGGGACCACACAGTGCACCCCGGGCCCAGGACGCGGTCCCATCATCACGGCCAGTGGCGCCCAGTTCTCCCAGGGTCCTGTTTTCAGTCCTGGATCTCCTTTGAGGGGGGAGGGAGGGGCTTCAAAGAGGATTGGGGAGGTGGGGAGGGGAGACAGGGACAGGACCCACCAAAGACTTGCTCAACACAAGCCTGCATGCAGCCCCCACCCAGCTCACCGGCTCCCGGGCGCAGACCAATTGTCTTTGGCAAGAGACGGCCACTGCCCAGGCCTCCCTCCTGAAGCCCTGCCTCCTAGACCTCCACCCTCTCATCACTCCACGCTGGCACCTTCCCCAGCAAGACAGAGAAACCGGCCCCCATGCGGACCCTCCTCCTGGTCCCCAGCTGACTTGGGCCCCTGTGGCCTGGCCCTGGGCCACCCCCCTGCTGGTCATCTCCACTCTCCGCCATCCATCCTCCCACCCCCAGTCGCCAGCCTCCCCCAGCAGGCGGGGCAGTGTGTCTGTGGGGACTCGGGCCTGTGTAAGAAAGCGGGTGGTAATGAAATGACGAAATGCGTAGATTTTTGCCCATTTAGAGCATCCCCCGTTCCCCCGTCTCTGCATGTTGGGTGGACTCAGTGCATTTTAAAACCAAGGACTGAGGGCCCGGCCGGCGTAGCTCAGTGGTTGTCAAGCTTCGAACCAGGCGGTCACAGTTCCATTCCCAGTCGGGGCGCAGGCCCGGGATGTGGGCTCGATCCCCAGTGGGGGGCGCGCAGGAGGCAGACGATCCACGATTCTCTCTCATCATGGATCTTACCATTGACGTTTCTAGCTCTCTTTCCCTCTCCCTTCCTCTCGGAAATCAACGAAATATATTTTTAAAAATTGTTCGTGGATCTTCGACTCTTCTGTTCTAAATGCCAGCGTTCGAGTTCAGGCCCCAAACTTCGGCCCTTTAGGCGGGAATCCAGCTGCATGCCCTGGTGCCACGTCTAAACCAGCCTCCGCTGCCCCGGCTCCGAGCCCTTTGGGGCACCGGCTTCTGCAGGAGGAAGACGGGCCCCTGAGTGCGGCATTCAAGGCTCCTGCCGCCCTCCCTCCCTCCCCGTCGACTCTCCCGGCTTTGTCCCCCGTTACTTCCTGCCTTGGCCTGTGCAGCCCACTGACACCCGTTGCCCGAGTCCCTCTTCGTCCTTCCTCCATGGTTAAGGTGACCAGATTCTAACGTTGGTAAAGCGGGACACCACTGACCGCTTGGCCGCCGAAAACCATATCTTCCCTCCCCGCTCTCCCGCCGTTCCCCAGCTTGTCCTGCGTTCTTTCCAAAAATCGGGACTTTTTTAAAACGACGCGGGACGCGGGACAAATTGTTAAAAATCGGGACGTCTGGTCACCTTAGCCACGGTGCACAGCCACGTCCGTGCGGCCCCTCCGTCCCCTGCCCTCGATGCCGTCTCTCCACGTCCCTACGCCCACCCAGCCAACCACGTCTCTTTGGGCACCTGGTTGAGGAAGCCTCCCTGAGCCTGTGCCCACCCCCCCCAAGAGGAACGTCCCCTGGGATGTGGGCCGGGCCCTGTCCAACGCGACAGTGCTGATCCGCTCGCCTGAGCATCGCCATCCCTCAGCACACACAGGAGGCTGGCGCTAGTGAGCACGGGTACACGGGGCAAGGTGGGGGGGGGGGGGCAGGGCACAGAGCAGGAGGCCGGCGGCCCCGCCCTGGCACTTGCCGAATGAGTGGATGGCGGGGTGGCGAGCGCACACGGGCAAGGCGTGTGCGTGCAGGTGCGCGAGTGCGGGCGCAAGAGCGGGCGTCTCGGCGGGTGTGTGCTGCTGGCTGGCAGCCCTCGTGCCCGCCGCTCGGCGCGAGCAGCCCTCATCACGGCCTTGTTCTGCCTTCTCTAAAGTGACTCTCCGTGCGCTCAGGTGCGGCCCTGGCATCTGTGTGGCGGGAGATGCTTCGCCGCAGTAACTGTGCTTTTTAATACCGGAGGCATCGCCCCCACCCTCCTCCCTAACGGGGTTTTGTTGTGCTGATTGGAACCGTGTGCACCGCCCCAGCCACCCCTGCCAGGAAGCCAGGCATCTGGTCCCCAAAGAGCTGCTCAGGTGCGTGTGCACATGCCAGTGAGCGTGTGAGGCGTGTGTGCGTGTACTCACGCGCACACCTGTGCACACATGTGTCTGCACGCCGTCGGAAGGGCCCCGCTCGCTGGCTTGGCGGGATGGCCAGCTCCGCCCTCTCCAGCACAAACCCCCCTCCCCTCCCCACACAGCGCATGGCCCTGTTGCATTTTAGAGCCGGGCCCAGGGCTGCTGGGGAAGCTCCCAAGTCTGGAACCTTCCGGAAGCTGGACCTCCACCCGGCCCCGCTTTCTACCCGCGCCTCTGACAAGCTTCCGGGACACTAACACGATTAAGTTCTCCACACAATTCATTAGCATCGTGTTGGAAAGCCAGGAGTGTATTATGCTGCCTGAGTAATCCAATTAGCGAAGTGTATTTATTTAATGGGAATATTAGCCACGTGTGGCACTGTCCCGGGTCCCCTCTGCCCTCTCTGCTCTTCCCTGTGCGAAGGGACTGGCGGTGGCCCCGTTCTGGGGGGCAGGAAACGCCTGCAGTTACAGGGGTGTGGTTCTGAGACAGGATGGCCCAGTGGGAAGACAGTGAGGTCAGAGGACACCAGGTTCTAATCCCACCTTCGCCACTGGCTTCGAGCTCTGAACTTGGGGCAGGTGCCTGGCTTTGTCTGCACCCCAGTTTCCTCACAAGGTGGCTGTGACAATTCAGCGACACAGTGGGGGACACTTGTCCAGTGCCGGGCCCATGTGGGCATGGGGCCTTCTCTCTGCCCACCCAATGCCTTTAGCTTCAAGGACCAGGGCCCACTCCCTGCTGCCTGGATGGGAGATGCTGCCAGCACCCTGCTGGGCCTCCCACTGGGCACCTGATGGAGGGGGGACCAGCCTGGGAGGGTTTGCACTGAGGCTCACCACCTCACTCCCAACTCTCCCCAAGGTGGTGGCAGGGCTCCCATCCCTAATCCACTCATCACGGCAGCCAGCCCTGCACAGTGGGCACCGGGGCCACCGCCCAGGACCACCCGGTCAAGGCTGCAGCACCCTGGGCGGGGCTCGGCTCCCGGGGTCCCCTCCCCAGCTTCCAGCCACTCCCAGCCCCACCGGGAAGCACTCCGCTCCTTTCCCCATTCACTGAACTTCATCCTTTCCCGCAGGGGCGCGGGGCAGTGAGCGGCTGGGGGGACCTTCTTCACCCCCCCCACACACACACAGGGTCCACCCCCTGTTCAGAGGGCTCTGCACCGGCTTCTCGCTCTTGAAATCCTTCCTAACAATGACTGCCGTCGCCAGGTGCCTCCGTTTCCCCCGCGGGTCCTAGGCAGCCAGCCCTGCCTTGGCCTCCGACCCCCGACACAGATCATCTCCCCATTTTACAGGCGAGGAAACAGGGAGATGCCCAGGAATATGGGGCGAGGAGGCCACAGCCTCTGCGTCTCAGCCACACCAGCCGCCTCACCCCCTGGGGAGACCCTCCCACGATTCATTTCTCTCTCTGGGGAGGGGACAGGTGTCGGCGCGGTCACCCCAGCTCTTCTTCCAGGGGAAGTTGCAAAGGGACAAGGACACAAGCTTCTGGGGTCCCTCCTGGACCAATGGCAGGTGCTGAGCCACCCCCTCTCCACCCCCATGCCCACGCCCATGCCCACGCCTTCCCCTCTTAGAGGAGCAGGGCAGCCAGTGAGGCTCAGTGGGAGGAACCCGGCGAGTCCTGTGGGAGGCGGGCCATGCAGGTGCTGGCTTCCTGCCAGAGAGAAGGA